>JANBXA010000007.1:61352500-61515000 GCA_030556225.1 Cricetiscus sungorus
TGTATGCAAGATCTTGTGTGCATGCACACACACAAATTTAAAATGTAGTATTCTTTTTCCTTTTTAGAAAGGGTCTTACCATGTAGACCTGGCTGACCTGAAACTCACTATATAGACTAGGCTGGCCTTGAACTCAGAAAACCACCTGTCTCTGCCTCTGCCTCTTTGAGTGCTAGGACTAAAGACAGATGCCACACCTGGCTAAAATGCAATAAAATCTTTTAATATGACAACATTTCTGACATTTTAAGTTTCATTTGAAACTAAACTAAAAAGTCATGTACAAAATTAGGAGGTGGCAATATCCAGCACACAAAACTGTGGCTCTGAAAACATTACCTCTCCTACACAATTCCCAGCATCCCTGTAAGTTTAACAGTCACCATTAGAACTTTTACTAACTTCCAGGCTTCCTTCCTATTTGTTGATAAGCATGCTTATGGGCATCCTGAGATCGTGAGTTAAACTAACTTTGTTTAGTTTCTGGTACTATTCTATTATAGGGTTAATTCCAGTGGCAAAAAATATAATGAAGCTGGGCAGTGGTACATACCTCTAATCCTAGCAGTTGAGAGGCAGATCTCTGAGTTCAAGGCCAGCCTGAACTACAGTGAGAGTTCTAGGACAACCAGAGCTATATAGTGAGACCTTGTCTCAAAACCCCCCCCAAAAAAAAAAGTATAATGAAATAATAAATACATGTGAATGCCTCAGAAACAAAAGATGTGCAACACTGCTTTTATAAAACTCTGCACCAGGTCCAGTTAAACCAATCAGCCACTCAATTGTTCTTTAGTCATAAAGCCCCCAAGTCAGTTAAGTTACAACTCAAGAGTTATAAAAATAAGGCAAAGGAGAGGCAGTCAAAAAGTAGCAAGAGTTTACCTGCTACTGGTGCCATGAGTCTATCATAAATTGTCTAACCCAACTTCTTTTTTCTAATGCATATGAGTATTTTGCTTATATGTTCATATGTCTATGCACTATGTGTGTACCCAATACCAAAGTGAGTATAGATCCCCAGAAATAGAGTTACAAATAATTATGAGCTGCCATGTGGGTGCTGGGAACCAAACCCTCTATAAGAGTAGCCAGTGCTCCCAACTGCTGAGTTATCTCGCTAGCACTGCCCCCTCTGCCCACCCCCAATTTCTTCATTAATTAAAATGTTTGGCATTCTACCTTGAAACAATTTATGGTTGTCTAAAAGGACAAAGTTTTAAGCTAACAATACATTTTTAAAAATTTGTGTGTGTGTGTGTGTGTGAGAGAGAGAGAGAGAGAGAGAGAGACAGAGAGAGAGAGACAGAGACAGAGAGAGAGAGAGAGAGAGAGAGAGAGAGAGAGAGAGAGACAGAGACAGAGAGAGAGACAGAGACAGAGACAGAGACAGAGACAGAGAGAGAATGCCATGTTAGTGCAGGTACCCAAAGAGGCCAGAAGAAGGCATGAGATCCTTGGAGCTGGAGTTCCAAGTAGTTGTGAACAGCCTGACATGACCCAAGACTGTAGACTCTCTCCAGCCCTTAAGCTAACAGTAACCTGGTAGGGAGAAGAATCTTTTGTCAAATTGCTGTCAAGGTCCACCTTTCTAAGTGTCCCTGGAACCAGCAGAGCCATGAATGATGGCTGCTTCTTTAGCACAGAAGTGGCCCCCAGCAGCATCTCCCACACAGTCTGTCGAAACTATAGACACATTCTTTTTTTTTAATGCTGAACTTTTTACTGCACCCTAAGTCTATTTCTGCAGTTTCCTCTGGGATATCTATTTTTTTCTGTGCAATCTCCTCTTTTAGCTTAAGAAAAATCTGATCCTCATCAATGATGATCAATCTGATGTAGCAAGGAGAGTACCAAAAGTAGGTCAATCTGACCCTAAATTGTGTAAATCCACTGGCACACCTTGGGTAATTTGTTCACTGTATATACTCAGTAACTGAGAATCTACATGTAAATCCAAGAGTTAAGCATTACTCGATGCATTTTAAATGATATACAGAAAACAAAAGAAAGCACTCTCCTTGACCAGACCCACTCTTAAGCCTGGGGATACGTATTAGCCCCATCATGGTAACAACACAATAGTACACATTGTTTTTTATAAAGTGGTATCTTCCTGGTATATGGTAGCTTTCCAGATCATGTATAACCTTGATGGTGTTGGCAGTTTCATCGTGGGTGATCATTCTTGAACACCAAAACTTTAACCTCTTGATGTGCAGGATTTTATAGTTTTATCATCAAGCCTTTCTCACACATCACCTCAAATCATTTATGGGAAAAATTAGGGGTAAATTTAAAGGTTACTAACTTTTATTTAAATGCAAACCCTTGATTCAAGGTTCTCAAAACCCAGAAACCTCAGTCCAATTTACTGTCCTTATGATCTGTTCATCTAGCATTTTTTTTTTAACTCTGAAAGAAATGGAGTTCAATTTTATTGCCAACAGCAAGTTACATTGGTGCATGTTTACAGCCAAGTACCTTCAACACAATGATAAAAGTTTGCATGTAAGTTTAAAATACTGCCCCTACAAAAGAATCCCCTTCAAATTGCTAAAACAATGTTAAATAGTTTGAAATCCTCAAGGGGGTTAGAAATAAAAGTGAAGAAGAAATTAGCAGTAGATCCATATCTGATCTACATATAGCATTCACAACAAAGATTTCCTTTGAAGGAAACAGCATTTTTCACAGATTTCCATTTTAAACCAAAGATTCAAATGATTAGAATTACTCTTTTTTTCTCAACATTCCGAAGAATGGCATGTAGCTAACACCATTTTTCATGCATGGGGAAAAAGCTAGTTCACTACATATGCCTTAGCATTAAGGGTTACTTCACTCCCTAAAGACTTGTTGACAAGGGCTGCTATCAATGGAAAAAAGAGAAACATTAAATAATCAACTTTAAGTATAAAGTGTGTTTTATCAATTACAGTAATTAATTGGAAAATGGGCAGCTTGCATTAACTTAGAATCCAGAAAAGGCATGATTCACAGATACACATTATTAAAGTTAGTAGTATACTAACATGAGACCAAAAAAAACAAAAAACAAAAAAAAATTGCCTAGAGGAGTGTCTCTCAACTTGTGGGTCATGACCCCAAGATCTTCTCACAGGGGTTGCCTAAGACTACTTACTGGAAACAACAGAATCGTGTTCATATAACAATCCATAATAGTAGCAAAATTACAGTTATGAAGTACCAACAATAATTTTATGATTGGGGGGTCACCACTGCATGGAAACTGTTTTAAAGGGTCACAACATTAGGAAGGTTGAGAACCACTAGTTTAGAGTCAAATAATGACTGACTACACAACTTATTGTGAGCACTGCCTTAGATTTAAACTTCATATGTAAAAAGGGGAACCAAAACAATAGATCTACTTTGGGGCTTGAGTATTTTGTGAGATGATGACTTTAAGAACACACAACTGACAGGCGGGTCTCTGTGAGTTCAAGACCAGCCAGATCAACAGAGTGAGTTCCAAGACAGGCTCTAAGGCTATACAGAGAAATCCTGTCTCAAACAAAACAAAACAAACAAATAAATAAACAACAACAACAACAAAAAAAAAAAACAGTCAGGCTTCCCATTTACCTATTTATCATAGTTCCTTGTATCATAATTCCTATTTTCTAGACCCTGGGAAAGGTAAGAAAGATGAAAACTAACAGCCATGACAAACACACACAGGAAAAAAGAAAAAAAAGAAAGGTTACAGAAAAATACAAAACAACAAAAATAAAACCATTAGCTGGGTGGTGGTGATGCACACCTTTAGTCCCAGCACTCGGGAGGCAGAGGCAAGCAGATCTCTGTGAGTTCGAGACCAGCCTTGTTTACAAGAGCTAGTTCCAGAACAGCCTCCAAAACCACAGAGAAACCCTGTCTCAAAAAAACCAACCAAATAAATAAATACATACATACATACATACATACATACATACATACAAACCATTAGGTAGGCATAGGTGGAACATAGCTCTGGTACAGCACTTGGGAATCTGAGGAAGGAAAATCGCCATGATTTTGAAGACAGTGAGACCCTGCTCAGAACAAAAACAAAATACATACCCAATTTTCGAAGAATTCGTTTGCATTCATCCCTGCTGAGATCCAAAAGGGTTGGCCACACAACAGGCATTGCTGCTTCTGTTTAGTAGCCCCAAAGAGCTTGTCCTCCCTATCAGAAGAAAAACAATTCAAATTACCAAAGTATATGCAATAGGTCACTATTACCAAAGTATATGCAATAGGTCACTCGCTTGAAGATCCATCCACAGGCTAAGAAGTAAAACTGTAAAGATACCTTATAACCATTTTTCATCACCACCCTTTCCAGCTTCTGACAAATGAATCAAACCACCATTTGAGAGCACACTGACCCAGCTCATATTAGCAGTGGAAAGAGCACAGGTTTTAGAGTCAAACACTTGATTCCAGTTCCAGCTTTTCAACGTAATTAATTGTTTCATCCTGGTGAAGTGGCCTGTCTGAACCCACTTTGTACAGGTTTGTGGGGAGAAAAAAGTAATCCCACTCAGTTTGTTGTGATAAGTATTAGAAAACAGGGCATGTCAAGTTCTTTCATTAGTGACTGGCATATAACTTGCCAAATAGATTCTTCCACCTGTGCAACCTTGGACAAGTGACTTGACCTCTGCCAGTTTCCTTAACAATAAGTTATGAGTTAAAATAAGCAAAGGGTAGAGCATGTTATTTGGGTAAATGGAACTTAATAAATAACTTTTCCTTCAAGTTTTGGCAGTAAAGTAGCCATGAATCCATCAATTATCAAATTTTTAGATGCCCGGGATTTCACATTGAGAATTCCCTGGTCTGCAGAGCAAAAAGACCAGAACCGGTAATTCACACACTACCGGCTGAGCACACAGTAGACCTTCCTTAAACGTCTGTTAAACTGAGAAAAGGATAGTTAGCAGGAGAGTATAATGAATGATGCGCTAGCTTAGAAGTCAAAGACTAAACCGATATAACTCTTCTATTGCGTTCCAGGCTCTGGGCTGCTAACTCCAACTCTTGGCCTCAAGTAGAGCCTCCTTCCCCCTACTTCCCATCGTCCTCTGAGCTCAGAACCAACCCTGAGCAAACCGAACTGGACTGCGCGCCCCAGCTGGCAGGATGACATAAAGAAAGGGGGTGGAGAGGAGGAAGGGGCAGAGCCAAAGGAATCCGCTCGCTCCCCAAGCTAGTCCCCGCCTCCCGATAGGATCTCGGAGGCGGCGGGCGACCGCCCGAATCAGGCACCACGTCACGGCATCCCAAAGCATCCCCTCTAGCGAATCCCACTGCGGAGGCGCACAGCAAAGGGAAGCCGAGCGGCGGCAGCCGGAGCGCGCTTCGGAGACCGGGGTCGCAAAGGCTCGGTGACCCGCACAAGTGTCAGCAGGCAGCCCGCCCCGCCCCCTCTCCAAACACGCACTCATCACAGCACCACAACAAGAGCAGCCCGCCCGGCTCCTCGCCTGCGCGGCTCAGCACTGGTCCCAATGTCAAGCCCGTGCCCCCGCGGCCAGCAGCCGGTCTCGGGAACACTGGCCAGCGTCCGCGCCTCGCGCTCTCCTCAGTGGAGAGGACAACGGAGAAGAAGCAGGGACGCGGACAGCCAGCCAGACGCCCCGGATTCACCCTGGGGTTCCTAGACCTCGACCTCCAGTGTCCCATCACCAAGCGTGCCGGAGTCCCCCTCGGTCCACTTGAGGGAGCCCCGCGATCCCGTTAGGAAACAACGGAGGATGGGGCTGACCGCCCCAAGCCGGGCTCCCCATGGCTGGCCCGGCGCCCCCATACCCTGGATAACCTGCCAGCTCTTCCCGGGACCCTGCCTGAGAGACACCCACCTGCCCGGCCTTTCGGGGCTCATCTAAAAGGCTCCTCCGCCAAGACTAGGGGACACCAGGAATTAGGTTTGTTTGCGGTGCCTCAGAAGGGGCAAGATGGCGACAGATACCAGAGCGCAGGCGCAAGCGCGCGCGGCTCATCGGGAGGTGTAGTTCGCCTTTCCCGCCTTTTGAGAAACGAGCACTCAAAAGCCTCCATTCGTTCTGCCCTTTTTCCACTGCGTTTTGAAAGGAAAGGACGGGTGTCGCGTGGCCTGCTGGGAGTTGTAGTCCGAGCTCAAATGCCGTCCTCTTTCTCTCTCTGTTTGCCGGTCGCTTGCGCAAGGAAGTCTGGGAGTGTAGTTCCTTTTGGCTTCTACAAGACCCTCCAGTCTTTAGCTTCGCGCGCCTATCCTCCCGGCCTTTCCCAGCCAATCGGCTGCTCTTTCAGCTAAACGTGTGGCGTCACACGTACCGGTCAAAATGGCGTCGGTAATTGGAACTGAGCTCCGACCTTTACTCTAACGAGGTTAGGGATGAAAAAAACGGAGCTTGGTCCCTGATGAGGAGTTGAGGATTAAGATCTGGTTCCTCAAACTCTTGGGAGCAATCACCCGCGCCCTTCAGCTACCCAGACGACAACTCAAGAGAGGTTATTCACCCTACGAAAACGGAGAGAGGACCTCACAGTGGCCCGCACCCCCCTTTCTCGGTGTTAAGAGTTGCAAGTCGAGAAAGGGAATCCGAGCGTTCTCGCCTAGGGGTTACACCATGTGCGAAATAGGAAAGATAATTATATCTCGTGCTATGTCTGTCAAAGGGAAGAAGGGATTTACTTGTGGCACAACGATGTGGTAGGTTCACACTCAGCCTTTGTTATTACTTAACCACACTATGTTGTGGAAGTCGTGTGTGTGTGTGTGTGTGTGTGTCCCCGCCCCCCCCCATTTTACAGATGAAAGAGGCCCAATATAATGTTACAACTATCCGGAAAATCAAAATTAGTTTTACTATTGTAAACTCCATCAAATTTTGTGGTGTTCTCCCTCAAAATGTACTCAGGTACATCGGATGCAATGAAAATGCACAAATCTAAAGGAATTGTTGGTGTGCATCCTGCTGTTAGCAAATTCTCTTGAAAACTAGGGTTACCACTGGGAGGACATTAGCTCAGTGGTAGATGCTTGTAGAGTACGTGCAAGACCCGTAGCCCTGAATTTTAATTCCTAGCACGAAATGGGGTGGTGGTTGACGACAAAACTTCCTCTGTGGGAATATTCAGATACACAACGTGGATAAAACTTCTTTTCCTGTGGGTCTCTAAGAATTACAGTTGTAATCCCAGCACTGGGGAAGTGGAAGAAGGAAGATCAGGAAGCAATTCAAGGTCAGCCTGAACTGCAAGAGGCCCTGTGAACAAAATACGTTTTGGGTTTTTGTTTTTAGTAAATTGTGAACCACTGCATAAATGTAAATCTATTCATTCTCTTGAATGGAATTGTAGGTTAATAAGGAATAAGGACCATTTAAGTTTCCTTCACGCCTCTCCTGACCTTCCTATGCACAGTATGGTTAATTGCTTAAGAATACCTTATAATGTGGTAAATTAAATCTTAACAGGAGACTTTGTGACTTAACATCCTTGATTTGACCCTTGCAGCATCTCCATGAGGCAGGTGTAATTAAACTTCCCCATCCTATGAATGGAAAGGCACAGTTGTTCAGGAACTGGTGAACCAAGGGCTGCATAATAGAACCCTGTCTCAAAAGGCAACAGCGGGAAGGTGGAGAAATGGCTCAGTGGTTAAGAGCACTTCCAGAGAAGCTGGGTTCCATTCCCAGCACCCTCAAGGAGGCTCATAACCACATATAAATCAGTTCCAGGAGCCCCCTGGGTGCTGCACAGATATACTGCACAGCATGAACATTGTACAAAGGCACACACAGGCAAAACACCCATACACAGAAAATAATTTTTTAAAAGATGTATTTATTATGTATACAATATTCTGGCATGTAGATGGTTGTGAGCCTCCATGTGGTTGCTGGGAATTGAATTCAGAACCTCTGGAAGAGCAGCCAGAGCTATTAACCTCGGTACCATCTCTCCAGCCCCAGAAAATATATTTGTTTTTAAAGATTTATTTATTATTTACAGTGTTCTGTTTGCATGTAAAGCTGCAGGTCAGAAGAGGGCACCAGATCTCATTACAGATGGTTGTGAGCTACCATGTGGTTGCTGGGAATTGAATTCAGGATCTCTGGAAGAGCAGTCAGTGCTCTTAACCTCTGGCCAAAAAATAGATTTTTAAAAGGCAATAACAAGGCTGGAGAGCTAGCTCAGAGATTAAGAGCACAGGCTATACTTCCAAAGGACTGGGGTTCAATTCCCAGCACCCACAGGTAGCTCATAACCATCTATAATGAGATCTGGTGCCCTCTTCTGGTGTGTAGGCATACATGCAGGCAGGACACTGTATACATATATAATAAATCTTTAATTAAAAAAAAGCAACAATAAAAACCCGACTCTTGGCTAGGTGGTAATGGTACATGCCTTTAATCCCAGCCACTTGGGAGGAGAGGGAAATGAATTTCTGAATTCAAACTAGTTCCAGGACAGCCAAGGCTATTACTCGGGGAAAACCAGTCTCAAAACAAATAAACCTGACTCTTATGATAAGTCAAATATGAGTAACAAATTATTGGAGTTAATCCTCCATCTTTTACCTAAGTCCTTACAATTATAAGGTATATCCCTATTTAAAATAAGTCCCTGGTACAGGTTAAAAAGTATCCCTAAGCCTGGCAGTAGAGGTATACACCTTTAGTCCCAGCACTTGGGAGGCAGAGGCAGGCAAATCTCCATGAGTTCAAGGCAGCCTGATCTACAAATCGAGGTCCAGAACAGCCAGAGATGTTACAGAAAGAAACCCTGTCTCCAAAAACAAAAACAAACAAACCCCCCCAAAAAAAGTTCCTATGGTTCCCACATAAGTAAATGACAAAACAAGATTTTAAATCTAGGCAGAAGGTTCAGCGAGTGAAGACACTTGCCTTGCAAGCCTGGTGACCTGAATTTGGTCTTCAGAACCCATTCATGTGACAGTGGAAGACCTAACTTCACAAAATCATCCTCTTACTCCAGCATGTGCACACACACAGATGATACAAGCTCGTGTTTGTTATAAATTTAGGCAACTTGGTTCCAGAGTCTACTCTTTCAGCCAGTAGTAGCTCTCAAACTTTAGTGCTCAGTAGAAAGACATGAAGGTCCTGGTAAAATGCAAAAATGTTTGGTTATAGAATTAGGGGATAGGGCCAGATCCTGTTTCTAACAAGGTCCCAAGTCACAATAGTGCAACTACATACCCTTTACATCTTCCCCTTCCTCATTTCATTAGTTGGCATTTCTTGTTGTTTTATAGATAAGAGTTCATCATGTGTTCCAGGCTGGCCTCAAACTTGAGATCCTCCTGAGTGCTGGGGTCACAGGTGTGTGCCACTGTGCCCAGCTCTTAGACACACTTGTTTTGTAGCCAGAACCTATGATATCCCCTCTGTGCTCTCTCTGACTACTTTGGACTTCCAAATGTTCCCAATGTCCTTTCTCTTAAGGATCAGATTCAAACTCCCTGTCTCCCTTACATCTCATGAAACTCACCCTGGCCCTACAGTCCCTCTAGCGTAATACATGCAGTCCCATGTCTGTTCTCACACCATGTTACACAGCTCAAAACACAGAGTTATGGTTATTTGAAAATTTCTGGCTAGGCTGGGCCGTGGTGGTGCATGACTTTAAGCCCAGCACTTGGGAGGCAGAGGCAGGCAGATCTCTGTGAGTTCAAGGCCAGCTTGGTCTACAAAGTGAGTTCCAGGGCATCTAGGACTATTACACAGAGAAACCCTGTCTCAAGAAAAGAAAAAAAAAAACCAAAATAAGAAAAGAAAAGAAAAAAAGAAAATCTGTGGCTAGAACAAACGATGGAAAGAAAACAGCCAGATATATGAATTTTTGTGCCTAACACATAATAAAAGTAACAACTAAAATATATTCACAGCTTTCTCTATTTCAGGTGCTGTACTATATATTAGTTTCCTTAATCCATACAATAACCTGATAGTAACTGTAGTAGTCTCTAGAGGAACAGAATTAAAAGATAAATGGATAAATAATAATATATATGGAATTTATTAAAGTGGGTCCAACTAATCACACAATGGCTGTCTTCCAATGAAAGGTCCAAGAATCCAGTAGTTGTTTAATCCATGAGACTGGATGTCTTAGCTGATCTTCAATACACACTGGAATTCTGATGCAGTAGGCTCTATGCCAGTGAAGGGATAGAATTGCCAGAAAGAGCAAACAAGGCAAAGAAAGCAAGTTTCCTTCTTCATGTCCTTATACAGGCTGCCAGCCCAGATAAAGATGAATCAACTCACCTCAAAAGATCCAGATTAAAGGTGGATCATCTTACATCAAGTGATCCAGATTAAAAGTAATCTTCCCACTTCGAACAATTTAGTTTAAAAAAAAAAAAATTCTCAATAAGTATACCCAGCCATGTGGGTTTTAGTTAATTCCAGATGTAGTCAAGTTGACAACCAAGAATAGCCATCAAAATAGCCATGTTTTAGTAAATTAAAAAAAAAAAAGGCAAGACACAGGTTAAATACCATGCATAACAGATTAATATAGTGCCAAAGCTATGATTTCAAATGGATTAACTTCTGAGGCAGAAGTAAGACTTAACCCTACTAAACCTTAATGATCAGAATTGCCTAGTCTGGGAGAATGCTTAAGAATAGATAGAATGTCTGCCTTAACTATTCCTTGCTTATCTGAGCAGCTAAAGCATTAAAACTGATTTCATCAAGATAAGAGAGCTGACACTGGGCTAGAGATAGCTCATCAGTTTAAAGCACTTGCTGTTCTTATAGAGGACCAGGGTTCCATCCCCAACAACCACATAGTGGCTCATGGCTATCCATAACTCCAGTTTCAGGGGATCTGACACCCTTTTTCTGACTTCTTGGTTCACATACATGCATGCAGACAAAACACTCAACCACATAAATTAATCTAAAAGGGGGGGTGAGGATTTTGTTTTTAATTATGTGTATGTGTCTGTGGTGGGTTTGTACACATGATCACAGTGCCACAAGAGGCTAGCCAAGGGCATGGAATCCCTTGGAGCTGGAGTCACACAGGTAGTTGTAAACCTGCCATGGGAAATGAATTAGTTCTTCTGCAAGAACAGTAAACACTCTTAACTGCCAAGACACCTCTCCAACCCCAACCTGGCTCACTTCTACATTTAAGCAAGAAAAGAGTCCAAAGAAGTAATGTAATGGAAGTCACATGAGGCTTTTATGGCAGGACTGTGACTGCTGGCTGCTGTTCTTTCCACTGTGCTACACTGCCCTTAGATTCTTGCCTTTAAGAAGTTTGCCACTCTGATGCAGCCAAGGGATATACTGAAAACTGTACTATCAACTAAAACAAAATTTAGGGGCTGAAAAGAAAGGAAACAAGGTAATTGAGAAATAAAACTAACGTTCCTGAAATCAAATAGCATCAGAAACAGCTTAAACAATCTAGAGTGGCTTCAAAAGAACAATAAGGCATCTGGCCACTGCCTCAACATTTACCCTCAGTGCTTTCTGCTTCCTAAATAGCTGGCTTCATTATTTTCTTCCTTCCTTCCTTCCTTCCTTCCTTCCTTCCTTCCTTCCTTCCTTTCGTTCTTTCTTTCTTTCCTCCTCCCTTCCCTTCTATCTCTCTCTCATTCATTTATTTATTTATTTATTTATTTATTTATTTATTTATTTATGTACTTACTTACTTATTTTTGAGACAGGATCTCTCTGTGTAGCCCTGGCTGTCCTGGAACTCACTCTGTAGACCAGGCTGGTCTCAAACTCTGGAGAACACCTCTGTGGAATAGGGTTTTTTTGTTTTTTGTTTTTGCAAACCCTCTTCTTCATCCACCCGACTGTCCCCTCTACTCTTATATTCACCATCATAAAAGCCTTTTATCATTGTTGCTGCTGGTCATCTACACACTTCTGTGACCATATCTTGCACTTCATTCTACCAGTCTGTTCTATTGAAATCAGTGGCCAAGTTATTCCACATTTTAAACAAAACTTTTTAATCCCGGTTTCTTATTCCTTCACCCTTACCAAACCTGTTCAACCTGAGTGACCTTAGCAGGTTTCCAATTGCCCACTTCAATTCTGCTTTCTTTTTCTGTTTTTACTGTCTACTCTGAACCCCACAGTCATTTATTTTAAAACTGGTCTTCTTACCAGTCTCCATTGGTTTCTGTCCTATTCATCCTAAGACAGCCCTCAACCTTACATAATTTTCACCCATGTTTGTTAGCCATTGGTGCTTAATGAATTATCCCAAATCCTAGTGGCTTGAAACAATAAATATTTTGTTTTAATTCAGTTTGTAGTTTCTGACAAAATCGCAAGTGGCTTATCTGGGTGATTGGTTGGGGGCAAGGTTGAGAAAGGATTTCATTTCTATTATTAAGACTGGCCTGGATCTCTCAGTACATAGCCAGAATGGCTTGGAACTCACCATATAGCCTGGTTGGCCTGGAACTCACCACACAGCCAGGCTGGCCTGGATCTCTTGGCAATCCTCTTATTTCAGCCTCAAGTGATTTGATGACAAGCATAATGCTGGCAGCTGGGTGATTATTGTACATTTTTGAAAACATCGACTTCCACGGTCCATAATTATTTACGTCCTGGCTTCCAGTCAAAATGACTCACATCCCTCCCCCATTCCCTCACATCTTTCATGAAAAATTCCCAATCTGTCCTCATAGAAACAGATTCCTGGTTTCTCACTTCTTTCTTCTTCTTCTTCTTCTTCTACTTCTTCTTCCTCCTCCTCCTCCTCTTCCTCTTCCTCCTTCTCCTCCACTTCTTCTATTAAATAAATGAACTGTGCATGCGTGTTTGGGTGTGGGTGTGTGTGGGTGTGTGTGCATGCACACACATAGAGATCAGCATGTCAGAGAACAACTTTTGCCCTGGGTTCTGGGGGTCAAACAAAGATCATCATTTATATGTAGAATGTGTTTTTACCTACTGAGCCATCTTGGCAGCCTAACTTTACTCTTGAAGACCACAGTTTTATCATCCTACTCTAAGTTTCCTTGAGTAAATTTACACTCAGTGCAGCAAACTGGTCTTTTTGTTTTTTTCTCCCCTATGTGTCTAACATTCAATGATAGAAATGGGCATAGAATGGACACCAGAAACTTTTGTTCCAAACTCGGGGGGGGGGGGCAGGGGGGAAGAGCCAGGACCAGTGACAACAGGTCATAATGACAGCACTGGAAAAGCTAAGTTATTATTGTCATATTGCCATGCATCTGAGGCTAGCTAAGCACATCAGCTCGGAATCCAACTGTTTCTCTGACTGAGGCTCAGATTTTTGGCCTAGACATGATTCTCTAAGCTCCTGCCTCCACCTTCAGGACTTTCTGAATTCTGCTTCCCCAGCCATCCTTTTCTAGTAAGAAAGAGAGGGGGAGAGGGAGAGAGAGAGAGAGAGAGAGAGAGAGAGAGAGAGAGAGAGAGAGAGAGAGAGAGAGATTTTGATGCCAAGTAATTTTCCTCATGCTCATCAACGTTCAGGAGCCCAAAGGCTTATTTTCATTTTAACCACTCGCTGTTTCTATTCATCTAAATTTATAATGGAGTATCATTTTTAAAAAATGTTTAATAAAAGTTTCTGAAGAATTATAGTCTCATTTGTACAGCCACACCAAGTTTTATCTAAAGAAACACTTGTCTATCATAGTCTTCCTATAAGCTTGCTATGGGATAATAAGCTTAATAGTCACAGAATTTTTGTTTATTTGAGAATAGGGTCCCATCTAATTCAAGCTAGCCTGCAGTTGGCTGATGTGGCCAAAGTTGACCTTGAACTCCTGACCCTCCTGCCTCTACCTCCCAATTCCTGGGATTACAGGTATGCTCCACCACTCTAAGTTTCTACCATTTTTAAAGATGCTGAAGCATGCTATTAAGATGTTTAAAAGGGCTGATTTCTGTTGAAGCATCATGGTGAATCTGAGGAGGTGGTTATTGTTGTTGCTTTGTTTTGGTTTTGGTTTTTTGTTTTTGGTGTTTTTCAAGACAGGGTCTCTCTGTGTAGCCCTGGCTGTCCTGAAATTTTCTCTGTAGACCAAGCTGGCCTAGAACTTAGAGATCTACCTGCCTCTGCCTCCCAAGTGCTGGGATTAAAGGCATGTGCCACCACCACCCAGCAATCTGAGGTCTTTATAGAAGGTTTTATAATCATGCCCTAACTTTGTCTTTAGACCTTTGTTATCCTGATAGATCCCTAGATTTAATCTTTACCTACAAGCTGCTTCTTAATTTTGACATCATTTGGCATCTGGAAAGCTGGGAATGAAAAAAACAAACAAAAAAAGCCTCTTTATTTTAAAAATTATCCAGTCTTGGTCTCTTGTTCTTAATGGGTTGCTCTTTACTTCCTTAAGAAGCCAGGTAGCACTTCTAACACTACTTGGAAAACACCAGTTAGATTAGCTAGCTCATTAAGTACCTTTCAATTTTCTCTGTCATCCCTGGTAGCAGTACCATTAATGTTTCCTCTACTATACATTTAAGATTCGCATTTCTCCTGATTTTCTTCACTTTCCTTTACTGTCTCAGATGCTTTCTCTAGAAACCTCAGGTTTCTGCTGACAGTATTTCTGGAACATGTGAGGTCAGCCCTAATACCAGTACCAAAACCACACTTTCAGTTCTAGTATAGCATCCTATTTTGTGCCCCAAAATTTGACCTACTGGTCAACTACTATATAACAAAAATTCTGGTGAAGGACAATAAGATTTATTTTCCTCATGAATTTGCAGGGTGAGTAGGACTTGGCAGGATATTAGCCATAGTTGGAAAGTACAAATTGTCAACAATCACACCCAAATTTAAACTCAACTCCAACTCTTTTTTAAATATTTATTTATTTTAAGTATATGAGTGACCTGTCTTCATACACACCAGAAGAGGGAATCGTATCCCATTACAGATGGTTGTGAGCCACTTTGTGGTTACTAGGAATTGAACTTAGGACCTCTAGAAGAGCAACCAGTGCTCTTAACCACTGAGCCATTCTGGAGCCCTCAGCTCTAACTCTTAACACACATGCCTTTCTTACTGTATCAGTATGATACAGTTGTCTTAGATGGATAGATACTAAATTTAAAAACCAAAATGATCTGTTGCAGAAAAAGAGTTAAAAGAAAAAGCAAGCCACAAAATGGGGCAGCCACAAGCTTCATAAGAAAATTCTGTGTGGAGATCATGTATGGTAGCTGATGCCTTTAAGCCCAGCACTCTGGAGGCTGAGGCATGTGGACCTTTGAGTTAGAGGCCAGCCTGGTCAACATAGCTTTCATTCAACAAGGTTAGCCTCAAACTAAATATGTAGCTGAGGATAACTTTGAATTCTGGATCCTCCTGCCTCAGCCTCTTGAGTGCTGAGACTAAAGGCTTGAGTCCCATTCCTGGCTTGCAGTCATATGGTTTCATTTTGTTTTGAATTTGAGATAGGATCTCATTACCCCAGTGTAGGTGAGGATGACCTTGAACCACTGCTCTTCCTGCCTCCACTTGTGAGTAATGAAATTATATTTGTACCACCATGCCCAGTGTTATGCAATGCTGGGGATCCAACAGAAACTTCTAGGCAAACATTCTATTAACTAAGCTACAAGACAGTCACAAAATATCCAGGATCTTGAGGCAATGAACATAAAGATTAGCAACTTCAAAAAGCAAAATGAGGAATGTTAGAGGCTTAGTAATCTCCAGCTAAGAGTGCCAGTCAGAAAAATGTGGGGAGCACTTTGGAATATCAGAACGCTGTAGATGGTCATTGAGATGGTGTCTCTGCCCTAATAGTTTCTAATCTATCTAATAGATTTCCACTGTACCTCATGACAGAGAACCAGACTTAGTGACACTAGTCATTGCCATTTAAGCCACATTGGACCCCTAGTGGCAAAAACACTGTCTGTGCTTTAGACTGTGAATTGACATTGATTAATGGCTTGATTATCAGACAGCCAAGGGAACTGCAAATGCAAATAGAAACAAAGACATAGTTTCACACATTTGAGTTTCCTCCTACTTTATAGTGGGGAGGTAGGAGTTTTTGAGGTTCATGCAAGTGCTAAAATGCCTCAGGTGCAATTATCCAAGTCCAGGTCCAAGGTAGTTCCTAAAGATGGAAATAATAACCCTGTCAGAAGTGGAAATCAGCTACCATGGGGGAGGAGATGATAAATCCAAACATAATATCCAGCCTGTCTTCACCTCAGAGAGTTTCCAGCTGCTTGTGATGTTTTGCTGTGATTTGCCAGAGATGAAATGCAAAGAAAAAAGGAAGAAAAAAAAAGCTCCTCGCTCCTCTCCCTCTCCAGCCAGCTGGAGGAAAGGCTTGGAGGGCATATTCTCTTTCAAGAAATGCTGAGAATTCATGCAGTCTGTAGAGAAATGATAGAAGGTGTCCTTTTTCTTGTCAGTTCCAATTAAGGTCTTTCCCTGGCATATCCCAGAGTGCATCATATTTTCCCAAGTGAGTGAGTAAAGATCAGGTCAGGCATCTCTTGGGTGGAAAGGGCTTTGTTGTGATACTGTGGGCTTTCAACTTATCACTTTAAGGTCAGTGGTTCAAACCCATGCCTTACTAAAGATTAAGGTGATCAAGGAACACACATGCTTACAGAGAGCCCAGGGAGCCTGTATGGAAACTTGGTTGTGGGAAGGAAGTGGACTCATGTTCACATGAATATAATGCAAACACACGCACACATGTGCATGCTCACATAACCTGCAAAAGCATCACAAGACATCAGTGTTAATAGCAGTTACTTCACCAGATCACAATCAGACTGAGAATGGAGCCTAAGGCTCTGGGAACTCTGGATCCTGCTCAGATTGATGAGTCATTGCACTGATGAATGTTGAGTTGAATCTGAGAAGGCATTTCCAGTCACAGCACTGCCTAAGTTTCCTGTAATGAGCCTTGCACCTTCCCTCTCACCTGTGGTTGCAGCCCTTCTATTCTCACTCCACCAGCACCACCTTTACCCCTTCCCAACTCCCGTCTTTATCTTTTTAAAGTGTAAAAAACATATATTAGTCTTTGTGTCTAACATTATAAAACCTTTATGACAAGGAATTCAAATCTTTTTATCTCTCCACCTTGGAAGACTTTCATGCAAATATTTAATTCCTGGCTGTTATTTATTCAGGCATCTGTACTGGCTTGTCCTTGGAGTTCTGACAGAATATGCCCTCAGCTACAGAGCATCTCCTGTGCACATTCACTCTATGTTCCCTTTTTAAAGCCCCCCATCTCTCTCTTCTGCCACTCCTGTCCCATAGGCCAGTCTCCCCTCTTCCTTTTTCCTATTCATTTTTCCCCAATAAAATAAAAACCCTCCACCCAAGCTCTGTCAAATGGCATCTGTCCCTCCCAGTAAAACTTTTGTTGACATGAAATGACTCCCTTCATTTCCTTTTAAAATAGATCAATAGATAAAGACTTAAAGGTTGGATCCCAGCCAGTGGAAGAAAAGATGGTCTCCTCTGCATTAGACTAAACGACAAATGAACTGCCTGTCCAGGTTTGCTTGCTAACCTGGTATATGTTCTGATGTGTTCTTTTTGCAAAAGGAATTGTCCTATTGAACTACTTTTGCTTTGTTGGTGTGTTTATTTCTGTGACACTAAAACTAGTCTGTGCTTCTAACAATTGTATGAAAAAAAATCATGTTGTCCAACTCTCTGTCTTTTGAAAATAATTTTCTTAAAAAAATTTAAGAGGATTGGGCTGGAGAGATGGCTCAGGGGTTAAGAGCACTAGCTGCTCTTCTAAAGGTCCTTAGTCAATTCCCAGCAACCACATGGTGGCTCACAACTCCCTGTAATGAGATCTTGTGCCCTCTTCTGAAGTGCAGGCATACCTGCATGCAGAACACTGTATATGTAATAAATAAAGCTTTTTAAAAATTTTTCTATGAAGGAATGAACAGATGGGTCAGTGGTTAAGAGCACTGACTACTATTCCAATGGACCAAGAGCTCAGTTCCAAGCACCCCCATGGAGGCTAACAACAAGCTGTTATTCTAGTTCCAAAGGCTTTAATTCCCTCTTCTGGCCTCAGCAGACACTGCATACCACATGACACATGGTATCCACATACATACAAACAGAACACTCATACTTTTGGGGCCCAGAGAGATGGCTCTACTTCTTGGCTTAAGGTCAGAGAGTTCAAATCTTTATTCTTCCAACGTTAAGGTCTAAGGTGTGGCTACTGTAGGATATTTGGCTTTTAGGCATGGATGTCTTATCTAAATAACAAAAGATTTGCTCTGAGGTTTAGTTACTCTTGACCCTCAAGGCCAGACAAGGAGAAATTTAGTCTGAGGCATGGCTACCAAATGTTTGAAGAATTAAGGAAGGTCTGTTTCTTCCTTGTATCTTCGTAAAGAAGTCTTTTGCCATATTTCCCTTTTTTAATCGGGGTATTTAAGAGCATTGAAGAATAAACATTCCAGATTGCCCTCCTGACTCTATTTTGTGTCTCTGTCTTTTCCTTAGTGTCTTTACCTACCGTGTCTCAATCCACACTCCCCCTCTCAGGGACAAACTGAGTAAGTCAGCTGGATCTGACTGAAGTCCCACAAAGATGAGATACAATATCATACACATAAAATAAAATCTCAAAAAATTATTACTTTATGAGTATGAATGTATACCTGCTTGTGTATATGTGCACCAAGTCCGTGCACTACTGACAGGACATCAGAAGAGGGCATCAATTCCCCTGGAACTGGAGTTTAAGGCAGTTGTAAACCATCCAGTGTGAGCAAGTGCTCTTAACTACTTTTGTCATCTCCCAAGCCACCGATCGCTATTTTCTAAGCACAAGTGGGGGTAGAAAATGTTTGTGGAAATCAGAAGAGATCTGAATTTGAATCCAAAGTCTTCTACTTTGAAGTCTTTCTTTCTTCTTTTTTCTTTTTGCAAGTACTTCTCTTGTACCTTAGTGTCCTCCATAAGGAATTTTCTGAGCTGGGGATTGAACCTAGGGTCTCATACACTAGGCTAGCACTAGACCACTGTGTTATACAGCTCCTACAGCTGTTTCTTCTGAAATTAAAACCTTCTATTTTAGAGGCAATTTTAAGACATAGGATGTAAAGGGAAATGAAACAGTATTGTAGGACATGATGTTTACAAGAAGGTACAACAGGTGATGCTCTAAGGTAAAACATTGAGACGGGAAGTATAACTCAATAGTTTTAGGAAGTCCCTGAAACTGGCCAGATTCACTAGGGCCCTCCCTCCCTAAGAGTATATAAGTAGTAGAGACTGCAGAGGGACTCTCAGCTAAACAAAGCTCCAAATAGACTCTCACCCAAGCACATCCACCTGGAAGATGCAGAGACCAGCAAAATTGTGTAGAAGAAACAAAGACCAGCCAAGCTGTCTAGAAGAGGATCACACTAACTGAGCCTCTGGGAAAGGCCTCCCTCCAGCCTGTGGAACTGCCTGCAGGCTGTGAAGTGTGTGCAAGGTTTCCAGCTTTGTGAATTGTCACCCATACTGGGTGAGGTTTGGTAATACAGCTGTGTTTGAGTCAATTTGTTTCTGTAAGTAATCCCTCATTCATATTCTTTTAAGTAACCCCAATAAAACTCCTTGGTTCTTGAAGCTGGACTTTGGTGTTATCCTTACTTTGGTGTATCATCCACTCTTTATCTGAGGTAAGCAGAGATTGGTTCATGTCTCCTCAGGAATAGTGTTACACAATACCTCCATATGGGATTTTATTTTTGAAAGATATCCTGTGATAAACCATGTAGAGTGCCTAGCTTATGATGGGTACAAGGTAGACTGTCAGTGGGTAATGTTAGTTCTGTTCACTGATTTATGAAACCTAGCTTAGTGCTTGGTGTCAGTCTCCCAACCTGTCTATTCTTCCTACCTGTTATTATCGTTCCTGAATTCCATAGCTTTATCTGCTTTAATTACCTCATCTTGCATTCCATACTGCCTTGTGTCTTTTTTCCATAAGACTTTAAGTGTGTGTGCCCCTGCTTGTGGAGGTCGGAAGTTAGCACCGTTTGTCTTCCTGTATCACTCCCCACCTTCACTGAAACAGGGTCTGCCACTGAGCCTGGAGCCCACCCATTCAGATAGACTGACTAGTCAGCAAGTCCCAAAGATTCCCCTGTCTCTATCTCCCTAGTGCCAGGATTACACACATGTGCCATCATGACTGACATTTTAATGTGCATGCTAGGGATAGAACTGTTATCCCCAGACCCTCCTAGAACTTTCCATATGCTGACTGGTCCTGTAACTCATCTCCTTATGTAAGCTGAATATGTCTCAAGGGATGATCTTGAACAGGGATTATTTTAGGGAAAGCATCTCCTGAATGATTGTCTAATTGAAATAACACTTAATCCTGCTTTCCAGGAGACCAATGAACATGTCTATCTTCTTGCAACAAGTGCTGAATGTTATAAGCAGCAAGGCAGAATTTTTCCTACAATTAAGTGGTTCACAATTGTTTGCTGTCCATCCAGACCAAATACTCAAGAGCCTCTATTTCCAGATGTCTTTGTTTCTTCCACTTCCAGCCTAGCCAGACTAGAGAACATTCCCATAATTCCCATGAGAACATTCTTATTCCCGAAAGGGTAACCTGATATATCTTTTTCTGCTGATCTGATTAAAGAATGAAATACATTCCTTAGAAAAAATGCACAAGAGTGAAGTTATTTTTTCTGTCTCTCTCTTTTTCCCTGGCCCTTCCCCTAGTATAGAAGGCTCTTGAAAGTGAGAAAATCAGAAGGAAAAAAAATCTGTTGTACTGACTGCAAGCAATAAAGAACACACGTAGTCAGCGTAACAGATGCCCTGGGTCAAAACCTCAGAGCCTAAGCCATAAAGGACTCTATCTACGCCCTTGAATTAATCTTAGGAAAGGAAAGGAACCAAGAAACAGATAAAGGAGTAGGGAGTAGATAATTTACAGTGGGTAAATTAGCTTTGCAAGCATAAAGACCTGAGTTCAAATTCCCAGAATCCACATAAAAGCAGGACATAGTTGCATGCACATCTGTAATCCCAACACCCCTATGAAAAGCTTAGAGACAGGAGAATCCTGCCTCAAACAAGGTAGAAAGAGAGAACCAATACCAGTGATTGTACTCTGACTTAGACACATACTGTGACACACATATACTTTAAAGTAATATAAACATAAACAAATAAGTAAGTAAATTCCAGAAGGCCCCACATCCTGTGTCCTGTGTAACAATGAAGAGCTGGAAGTAATCTGAAACCTCAATCTAATTCAACCAGCATTTTGTGAAATTCTAAATTCTGGGTACTGGAGTCAGAGAGACACTGTTGAAGCCAGACTTTTAATCTTAGTCTATTGTTCTATGCACCAAACTATTTTCCTCACTGGGAAAATCACCATGTTCAACTACGGGCACAGAACAACTGTGAGCTAAGATGTATGGGGCTTACTTTAAGAATTCAAACTTTTGGGCTGGAGATAACAGTGTGCAGTGCTCTTAGAGAGAGCCTGAGTTTGGTCCCCAGCACCCATGCTGGATGGCTCACAACCAACCATCTTAAACTGGCCTCCAAGGGTACCTGCACTCATATGAACAAACCCATATGTAAATACACACTCTTACTTAGAAATAAAATTATCAACAACAAAGAATTCAGATGCCTACAGTTGTAGGCTGAGGACACCCTGCTCCAAGGGTAGAGAGGAGGAGGAATCAGCAGAGTTCCCACCATAACTGGCAGAGAACCCAGATTCCACAAAAGGGCTTTCAAGAGACAAACTGGTGGGGATGGCTAAAGGAATCTGTAGATTGACAGCTAAATGCTCAGCAGCTGGCTGAGAGCCACTAATGACCAGGAGAATCCCCCAAATAGCCCTGCTATTTTTGATTGTTGAGAGTAGGTCTCAATAGTGTAGTCCAGGCTGGTCTCTAAGGTTTTTCTTGCCCCAGCCTCCTGAGAGTTGGAATTAAAGGGATGGGAGACCCCCTAAGCTGAACAAGGCCTAGGCTTTAACCCAGGTTCTGTTCCTGGGTTAAAGCTGTATGACCACATGCAAGATCCCACTTCCGGACTTAGGTGAATCAGGAGGGGCCCTTCTTTCACAGCCTCCCTGCCCCTCTACTGTAACATTTGTCATGTCTTTCACAGATCTGAAACTTATGGTTTCCTTCTCATTCACCAACCTGAGTGTCCCTGAGAGGGATGACTTTCATAGTTTCTGACCTGAAAACTTAGGTAGAGAAAGTGCCAACAAAGCAAAAATGACGTAGTCCAAGGGGAAAGTGGAAATGCAAACGAAGTGGAGTTGGAGCTTGAGTGTTTGAAACAGTAGGACTGAGGGCAGCTAGTGAATTACCAGCAGAAGCCCCCGGGCCAGGATGATTCAAATGGGCTCAATAGCATACCATGAGGGGTTCATGACAGAAGCTAAGGATGAGCCCAGAGTGATGTGTGGGCCGAGAAGGCATGAAGAGCACCTGGCCTTGCAGGGGGAGGGGGTAAGGTGACGACACAGCACAAGATGCTATGGCCTGAGTCAGTCCATGAGACTGCAGGAGGTTCCCAGGTAGAAAGACACTCTACTGCAGATAGAGACTAGCGATGCTGAGGACTGCAGGCAGGTTGGTGATGTCGGAAGAGCTTGACAAGACACTGGGTCGAAAGCAAGGGAAAAGACCTGAGATCAGAATGTGCAAGCTCCAAGCTAAGAGCTTAGATTAACCCAGAGGCTGGAAATCACCCTCCCAGCTTCTCCTATATGCTTTGTTTGCCCCCAGATACAGGTTTGAAATGGTTTGTTTTGCTGTTTCAAATCCAGGTCTGGCCACCCTAGGCTCTTATTCTGGTGGGCCTGAGGGTTGTTTGTCCTAGGTGCTGTGAGCAAGTGTTTTGTAACCCTGCAGACTTGCCACACCCTTTTGTCACATGCTTGTGTTCTCGGTTTTTGTTAAGAAGAAAAGTATTTCCTAGTATCAGTGTCTTGCCGAAAATTAGGACACAGAGGTCAAACCACCATGGCAGGCGTTTCAGGAAATGAGGAACAGCAGGTCTCTGTGAAGAAGAAACAAAGTCTGAGGACACAGCACCCTTCTCAGCCTGTTCACTTGTTTGTCATCCACAGGGTCTGCTGTGTAGTGATGACTTCACAGGGCCACCTCACTTCCATTAAATTTCACAGTGCTCACAGACCGTCAGGAAGGAATGTGCAGGGTGGGCTAGTCTTAAAGGTGTAGGAGACATGTTTGGCCAGAGCCTGTGGAAGACAGGCCAACACTGACTCTGGGAGCCTTAAATAAGTGATGAATCAAGAAGAAAGAAATTGAAAGCACACGGAGAAAAGGCTTGTCCAGGCCCCAAAGGCTGCTAACGGCCAAAGTTCTCTGTGGCCAGTAATACCGCAGGGGAGATGTTAGTGTAAGCCCGCCTACACCCCTGTCTTGGGCCAGAAGACTGAGGTGCACTTTACATGCAGGGGCTTGAGAACTTGCCTAGCTGTTCAGGAAGAAGGTTGCTAAATCTAGCCACTCACCTGCTAGCCCTTTCTCCTCACATGCTAGCACGGCCCTTCACTTCTTCGTATCTGTACCCTCCAGCTCTCCTAGAGTCTTGGGCGCGCTTTTCTGCTCCCAACAGCTGGTCATAGGAGGCTGCCTTGATCTCATGGGGGCCTGCTGTATTCAGTAAGGCTTCTCTGCAGCGCAGCTCTGGCAGTCTGGCCTCCTCTGCCTGTGTAACTGATCCCAGTCCTCTGGTTCTGTCAGCACCTCTTCTGTGTACACTATGATATGTGTGAGCCCCCAGCTGGGCGGCAACCCTCAATGAAGTGTGAGTTTCCTCCCAGCTCGCACAGACTGCCTTTCTACAGCGAGCCAGATGCCTGGGACAGTGCTTTCACTGGGGGATCAGGAAGAAAGATTCCCCCAGCCTTCAGATTGGCATCTCCATCTTCTCCCACAACCATCCTGCTTATGCCTGCAGAATCAACATAGATCACAGCACAATGTGATGTGTCATGTTTCAAAATCCTTCAGTGGCTTCCCCTTTTCTGCCAAATTCAAAACAAATTTTCTGTGGTGGCATGTGGCACCTTCCCCCACGAAGACTCCAAAATACTTTGTATTGGCTTCCCTTTCTTCCATTTTCAACAACAAATGGCAAGGATCCCACTCACCCACCTCTTTTCTTCCTTCTCCCTTGCCAAGTAAAGCCCATCTGAGCCTGTAATCCCAGGGCTAGAGAAGCAGAGATTCTAGAGCCAGGTAGCCAGCCAGTCTAGCTGAATCCATGAGCTCCAGGTTCAGTGAGAGACTCTGCCTCAATAAGTTATGTGGAGATTGATAGAGACAGACACTTAATGTTAAACTATGGCTTCCACCTGCACTCATAACCATACACACATGTAAGCATAATGCACACACACGTGCACACACACACATCAATGTACACACACCTATATAAACATGAATGTACATACACATAAGCATGAATGCACACACATATGTAAGCATGAATGTACATACACACACATATAAACATGAATGCACATACACATCTAAGCATGAATGCACACACACACACACACACACACACACACACAAGCATGAATGCACTCACACTCCTGGGTATCATCTATTTTGTTTATTTAAGTTTGGTTTTTTGAGACAGGGTTTCTCTGTGTAGCCCTGGCTGTCCTGGAACTCATTATGTAGACCAAGCTGGATCTCACAGACAGCCGCCACCTGCCTCAGCATCCCCAAGAGCTAAGATTAAAGACATAAACCACCACCACTCAACTTCACCTATTTATTTTAGTTATTTGATGGTGTGCTTTAGAGCCTAAGCCACAGAGGTCAGACATTATTAGTCTATAACACCAGGGCCTGGTAAATGCAAAGTATTCAGAAATGTTTATATGAATGGATTGTGCCCTCCATCCTGCTGTATTATTTGGTAGATTTAGAAAAGGCTTCCTGGTAGCTCTCATGCCATCTTAGCCTCCAGCATAGGGATGCTTTTTAAGCATTGTTTGATCCATTCTTGTGTTTGATGACAAAAATCTCTTAGAACATCCCTAATGAGAACATGGTGCCAAGGCATTTTTCACTAGACAGGTGGAAAAGTGGCCAGGCCCATCCAGGTGGAACTAAATACCTCTACCAAGAGAGGGATTTCCTGTGCCTAGACACCATAGTCTCTTTATGGTGTAGGTTTTCCTTTTTGCCAGAGGTTCTCGAACCCAAGTGGCAAAGGCCTAGCTTGCTGGCAATGAGGGACTGAAGCCAAGCCAGCTGGTGTACCATTTGTCACCATTTCTATATTGCATCCTGGGGCTGTCCTTTTTCATTTTCATAGGAGAGGGGCATCAAATTTTAAGTACCACATATCAAAGATCCAGGAATCTGTAAGTTTTACCCCAGAAATCGGGAGACAATAAATGTAAATCAAAGATTATGGTCTTTGGAGCCAGCCAAGTGGGTTGGGCTCAGTTTTCACCATATAGCTGGAAAGATGTGGCTAAGAACTGGTTCAGAATGGTATTCTTGGATTTCCTGTCTTTGTTATTTTGGATAAATCATCCAACTTCTCTGAGGCTTCATTTTATAGTATGTAAAAGAGGGAATACCGCTGGGCGGGGGTTTCAAAAGCCCTTAATCCCAGTTCCAGAGGCAGAGGCAGGGAAGCTCTGTGAGTTCCAGGACAACCTGGTTTACAGAGAGAGAGTTCCAGGACAGTCAGAGCTACACAGAGAAACCTGTCTTGGGAAAAGAAAAAAGAAAAGGAAGAAAGAGGAGGAGAAGGAGGAGAAGGAGAAGGAGAAGGAGAAGGAGGAAAAGAAGGATCAGTGACAACTTTCTGTGGTTTATGACAAATAAGAAAATGTGTATATATCAGATAGGCTATCTTCAGCTTCTAGACATAAACCAAGACCCAAAACGGCTAAGACCATGAAGGAAATTTAATAAATGCCCATAACAAGAAGCCCAAGAGTAGGGGAGTTGTAGTGATGGTGAGTTCCCCAAGGATCCAGGTTATTTTCATCTTATGCTCTGCTAAGCTCAGCATGAAGCTTGCTTGGGCTGGATTCCCACAGTTCCAAGAATCACATCCAGATCTTCCATACACAGCAGCAGAAGAGGAAACACCCCCTCTCTTATTTATAAGAGTGAGAAAATCAGAACCAGGCATGGTGGTCAGGCACACCTTTAATTCCAGCACTGAAGAGGCAGAGGCAGGTGGATCTCTGTTAGTCTGAGGCCAGCCTGGTCTACAGACCAAGTTCTGGGACAGCCAGGGCTACACATAAAAACCCTGTCTCAAAAATTAAAAATTATTAAGTGAGAAAACATCTCCTAGATGTTCCTCACTGATTCTCGCCCCATATCTTTGGCCAGAACTGACTAACATCTCATGCTTTAACCCAATAACTGACAGGGAAATTAGCATTATCGTGATAGCATGGCCAGTCATACTGGAAATGAAGTTCATTGCACAAGAGATGGATATCTGAACAACCAGGATTCAGTTAGCAACGAAGCAGTAGGACAGACGTTGGGAAAGACCCCAACAGTGTCTATTACATGTGTAACTTTGTGATAAATATTATTTGTTAGCTATGTGTTATGAACTTTTATTTTTTTGTTTGTTTGTTTTTGGAGACAGGGCTTCTTTGTGTAACCTTGGTTGACCTAGAACTCACTCTGTAAACCAGGCTGGCCTTGAACTCACAGAGATCTGCCTTCTTCTGGTGCCTGAATGCTGGCACTAAAAGTGTGCACCACCACTGTCAGGCCTGCATTAGGAACTCTTACCATATGAACTTATTAATGATAAATCTTCTAAGGTCTCAATTTCTTCATCTGAAAGATGGCGATAAGATTATCTTGTTTGGTAGAGTGGTGCACAGCTGTAATCCTAGCACTTGAAAACTGGATGCATGAAGAACAAAAGTTCAAGGCCATACCCAGAATGAGTTCAAGGCCAGCCTGGACTACATGAGATCCTGCCTCAAAATACAAAAATAAAAATGAAAACAAGGACCAAAGAGATGGCTCAGCAGTTAAGAATGTGTTTTGTGGGAGGTTACAAGATTAAATTAGGTAACATTTAAAATTGTTGGTGCTTAATAAATAGCTACTTAACACGGTTGTATCTAATTATTGCCTGAGTACTTGAGCTGCAGGCTCCTACAAAGGTTCCTAGGGCTGGCCCCAGCCCATGGAACTCCACAGAATGATCACTAGAAACAGTTCATACTTAACATTCTCTAATTACAATTGTTCATGTCAATTTGCCAGCCTATAATCCCATAAAATGCAACTGTATATACCAATAGTTTTCTTTCTGTGAGTGGAAGCACAGTGAGGCAGCCACTAGAGGGCACGAGGGGCAATCCTGCTTTTCTTACGGAAGCCCAAAACCAAGAACTCCAACCATCTTAGCAGGAGTTCTCATTTCTTGGTGGACAGGAAGCATCTTTTGTTTCCTTTGTTCCTCTGCAGCAGCCACCACTATGTCTGGATCAAGATCCTGTGGCTGTCCCATCTCCACCACCACTCACGAGCAGTGTGACACTAGGCAAAGCACTTTACCTGTCTTTGAATAGCTTTCACCACTTTTGTAAGCCTCATCTTTCCTGTCTTTCCCCTCACACTCCAGCTTACAGTGACTTGGAATGACCCATGGAGTCGTTGCCCCCCACTTTGCCCATTCTCCTTCAGGATCATTGACAACCCTACTCACATCCTTTTCTGGATGACCTTCTGGCCCTTCGGGATTTACCCTCTCCCCACAGCACAAGGACTCTAGTATGTCAATCACTTGTTTCTAACTTTGCAATGATATCCCAGGACTGCAATTCTCTTCAAACTCTTCTGTCTTCACCACTAACTAGAGAGACCTTAAGGTAAAAACAAGGCCAGTCTCCAACTCACAGTCACTAATCACTCTCAGATAGCTCAGGAGTCACCAAATGCTGTCACTGCCTTGAGTTCTTATCAGTGATGGGAGACTCCATCATCACTAGAAGTTTCTGTCTGCACTGTTTGGGGCCCCCAGAGTCATCCCTGGAATCCCAACCATAGCAACATAGCATGATGACTTACTTCCTGGAGAGACGATCCCAGCAAGTGGAGCAAACAAATAATAAAAGTGTGGAACAAATGGGAGAGGGGAATGCAGGGTCCCAAGAGGATCACTGGGATTAGCCTTGGCAAGAAGCTGGGAAGACATTCAAAGCCAGAAATTTATGACTGGGAATTGTGTTTCCACATGGACTTGCTTGCTCCAGAAGAGTTAGCAGACAAGGACGGGACACGGTGCCAGAATGATTTGGAGGAGGCAGGACACCTAAATTCATTTTACTTGGGAAAAATTCTGAGTTTGTACATTCCAATAGTCTTTTGTGATTGCAGTTACTAGAATGTATACACACCCCCTGTTCCCACCTATGTATGCCTGCTGCACCCCACCTATGCCCCACCCCAATAGACAGGGATTCATCTTTTGATGATGAATGGATAAAGGGCTTGCCTTGCAAGTATGAGAACTTGACTTACATCCCTAGAACCCACGGCTAAATCCCAGCAAAGTGGTGTGTGCCTGTAATCCTACCAGTGTGAGATGGGAGCTAGAGACATGTGAAGACAGCATCTCTGGCTTACAACAGTGAAGTTCCAGGTCAGAGATACTGTCTCAAACAAAAGGTTTTAGTAGGTCCCTGAGGACCAACACCTGAGATTGTCCTCTGACTTGTATATATCCTCTGTCCACATTCATACATGAATGCCTATATACTCACAGAATATTTTTAAAAGAACATATGTTCAATCTAAGCATCCCCTGTAGATGTTTATGCTCTTTCTTCTCCTTCAGAATTTAGGCTTTCTAGATGTGGCTGAGTTGTACTAGATGCCTTCATTTCAAAAGTTTCGGTCCCATTCTTTCCTGTTCCATGTCCTTTCACATGAGAAACCTGAGGCATCTGTGACTCTGCTAGCCTTAGTCAGTCTGTGCCAGCAGCATCAAAGTTTGGGTCTGGTTTTCAATTGTATTAATACTAAAGATGTTATATGTTTTAAAAAAATATGTTAGTTGGGGCTAGGTTTGTGGCTCAGTGGTGAAGAGCTTGTGTACTATGTAGAAGCCCCTGGATTCAACAACAACCACCACCACAACAACAACAACAACATACACACACACACACACACACACACACACACACACACACACAAGCAAAGAAAGGAGTTCTCAGAGCTACTAACAAAGCTTTGGCTCTCTGAATATGCCTAGAAATGGGATTTTAGAACTCTAAACTTGTAATTTTATTTTGATGAGACCTTCAACAGTCAGAAGTCAATCCACCTTAAAATCCTTCTAATCATGCTCCAATCTTTAAAGTCCCTTCCAGCCAGAAGATGGTGGTGCACGCCTTTAATCATAGCACCTGAGAGGCAGAGGCAGGACAGCCAGGGTTACACAAAGAAACACTGTCTTGAAAACCAAAATAAATAAATAAATAAAAATAAAAACTAATGTCCCTTCCAGCCATCACTTGGTCTCCCAAAGATTTGTCTTCAAGAGGCATCTTGTCCCAGATACTCATAGTGGTAGTTTAAGCCAAGTCTTTTTCCTTTTATCCCATCAACCATTAGCTGTTGAGAGATGCCATTCAACAGAACTCCAAGTTTGCTGCATGTCCTTGGCAGGTGTGCCAAACAAGTAAGACTTAACAATACTCTATGCCTGAGTCATTTCTATAATTAGTCACAAAGGAATTGGGTAAGTCAAAGGGACTACAGCACGATTTCTATGCCAACAGTTCACTCCCCTAGAGGAAGGAAACAGGCTGATTGCCATGAAAGCATATAAGCTCTTGGCCTGGGGTTCCTCAGCTGAGCACTCCCATATTACATGGAAAGCTGCCATCCCAGCCATTGCACTGGCCCCTAGGACTTGCAGGCAATGAAATCGCTCTACTGTGCAGTTGTCCCGCTGACCACTGTGCTGCAGAGACAATGTTCTCTATCTGCTGAGCTGGGTCAAGCTTCCCATGTGCTGGAGCTCCCTGACACCTTCATGAGATGGAGGCTCCTCCCCAACACAGCATCCCATCTTACACTGGTCATGAAGTCATCACTGAAGACAAACCTAGTCAGGTACTCTCTCAGAGTTCTATCGCTGTGGGTCAGATTATCACAACTGCTTAACTACCCAGTGTCTGTCTCAATAAACCATGTAGGTCTGTATTATCTAATATAGCAGCCATTGTAGCTTCTCATATTTAAATTACTAAAGGAAACTGAAGTGCCAGGGGATATGTGAAAAAAAATTCTAATATGCAAGTTTTCTACATTGCCCAAAATACATTACAGAGGAGAACAAATAAAGTGGGAATGTTTTTTTCTTGTGTTTTTATTTATTCTTTGATAACTTCATGCATGCATATAATTTATTTTGATCATATTCTCCCCATTACCCTTTCTCATTCCTCTTCCACTTCCAGTGAACCCTTTCTTCCCAACCTCACCCTCCCTTTCTCTCTCTGGTGCACGCGTTTTTGTAGGGTTACTTGCATGAACATAAATATCTTCACAGTGGTTACACCATTAAAGAAAATAACCCCTACCCCCGGACATCATTAGCTGTCAATAGCTCCTCTGGGAGGGGTGGGGGCCTCATGACCTGTTAGGAATAGATCTTACAATAAATAGACAAATAGCCTACAGAGGAGGGTTTTTATCAGCGATATTGTTAGGACAGGCAACCTAGAGCTTATGCTTATTTCTTCAGTGCTAGCCCCCTCTCCATGCCCATAACGTTCTCACTTTTTCACTGTGTTCTACCACCAAGGGTCTTGCATTTCTGGTTCCTCCTCTTCATGTGGCTAGCTGATTTCATGTTTCAGATACCATGTTCAGTATTTTCTCCTCAAAAAGACATTACACGAAATAGCCTTCCCAACATGCCTAAACTAGCCTCATCCCCACTTCCTGCTTAGCCATTCCCCATCATACCACTGTTAATCTTGCTGGTTTTACTTCTACTGAAAACCATCTTCTGTGTTTATTTTCCCTCTCCCTTTTCTAGAAGGCAGGCAGTTTGCTGTCTTGTGTCAAGTGCTGTGTTCTCATCAGTAGAGTGGTACCCAATAACTGCATTGCCTGAATAAATTGTTTCCATGTACTCTTCAATTATGCATTCTTTCCTGTCTCCCTGAGTGAGGTGTTTCTGCTATGTGTCCCCAGAGGACCCACACGTTCTTTCATTATAACACTTAATTACAATTACAGTTGGCCCTTTGACAGAACACGGTGACCAAAGCTGTTGGGCAATTTATCATTTCCAGTCATACGCAAGGCTGGCACTGGGAATTCAACTATGAGCAAGACAGACACAGTCTCTGTTTTCACTCATGTTGTAGGTTTATAAATTCCATTCCTATAGGTTCAGCCAATCAAGGACTGAAAATAGACAGGGAACAAAGCTACATCCACACTGAAAATGTACAGGCACAGTTTTCTTGTCATTAGTCCCTAAGCAATACAGCATAACTGTTTACACAGTACTTCCATTGTGGTAGGCATTGTAAGCACTCTAGATAGGATTTGAAGTATGTGGGAGGATGTGTGTGAATTATATGTAAATATTATTCCATATTAAGCAAATGATCTTAGCATCTGTAGGTTTGAGTGTCTGCTGAGGTCTGGGGTGGCAGTTCTAGTACCAATCCCTCATGGTTACCAAGGGATGCTATACTTTACAGTTTACGCTTGCTACACCATAAACTCGGTGAAAGTAGGGATCACATATGTCTTGCTCCTAGGTGAATACCCAGAGCCAGCACAGCACAGTGTTTACAATATAACTGGACATAATAAATTACCTGACAGATTCAGTCAGCACATTGCTCTGTCAAAGGGTCTGGGAAAAGATCAAGTGATGGGCACGTAGAAACTCAGCAAAAGAAAACAAGATCTTATTACCTCCAGGAAAAACTAAAATCTGAATGAGAATGTAACTGAAATCACAGGGCCCCACACAGCTCGACTAAGAAGTGCATTTATATATATGATCAGTGCTCATAAGACTGCTAGTTACGTCAGACTGAATGAGCTGAACAGTTGAAATAGCTGTTTAGTCAGTACATAGTAGCTACCAGTGCTCTCTGAGTATCCCTGATGCTATCTTAGAACTTTCAGGAGTCAGCAACTAAAAAATCTGACCTATCTTTAATCCCAGCACTCAGGATGCACAGGCAGATGGATCTCTGTGAGTCTGAGGCTAGCCTGGTCTATATAGCAAGTTCCACGAAAGCCAGGGCTATATAATGATAGCCTGTCTTAAAACAAACAGGAAGATATCTTGGGGTATATTGGTGAGCTTATCTTCCACATCTATCAGGAACAACGCCTGGGATAGGACCCTTCAGACAAGTTAGAATCATCTTCACGACTCCTTTGGGTTTGCAGCAGTTCAAGAGAGAGGAGCAGTTGGCCTTTATCTCCTGCCTTTGGAATCCACTTGCAAACTTTTGTTTCTGCTTTATTTCCCACTGCTGTCCTCTCCCATCATGCTTCTCAGGCTCCCAAGCTTCCTGGAACAACAGACTCCCGCACCCCCACACCATCATGCTCACGTGTGCTCCTCTGTACTTCCTGTCACTTTCTGCCAACCTTTCCCACGAATCCCCTTCTGTTAAGCTCCCCTCTCAGCTTGGCGCTCAGCTCTATGGAACTGAGAACAGTTCTACCTTCTCCAAGTTCAAACACCCTCCATGGACTCCTTCCAGTTCTACCAAGGAGGGTTAGTCAACTTAGTGTGTGCGGTGCCTGGAGGAACTCTTGGTACCCAAATGTTCACTAAGGGGCAGTCATGCCATAACCTCAGCTATGTGCTCCAGTCTGTATGGTTCTCTTTCTCTTTACCTGCCATTATACTTTTCTACCAGAAATCCCTTGGTCATAGAAATTAATCTCTATCATGGCTGATCTTGACTGTCAGCTTGATGGAATTTAGAGTTGCCATGGAAATAAGTCTCTGGGCACGGCTGGGATTATTTTAATTAGGTTAAGTGAAGCAGGAAGATCCAACTTAATCATGCGCTGGATTCTGGTCCTAAATTAAAAAGAAGAAAATGAGCTGAGTGAAGGCAATATTGCTTTCCACTTCCTGATCATGGGTGAGATGTAACTAGCTTCCTTCTGCTCCTTGTCATGCCTTCCCTCAATGACTGACTATAAGCTGAAATATATCAAGCCATTCTTTCCTCCATCTTGTCAGGGTACTTAGTCACAGCTATGAGAAAAGTAACTAATACAGTCTCCAAAATATCTGTCTGACTATCTCTGTCTCATTAGCATTACCATTGGCCCTCACCTCCCACCAGGGTTCCTGCATCAGCCTCCTAAAACATAATAATAATAATAATAATAATAATAATAATAATAGATTTATATGCATGTGTTCCAAAGGTCAAAATTCTAAGACTTGTATAATAATAATAATAAGTAGTAGTAGTAATAGTAATATATAAGAACAATGCTAATAAAGATAATAAATAAGAACAATAATAACAAAAATATTAAAAACATACAATAATAAATATGATAAGTAAACTCCTGCCCCATACCTCTCATGCTAAGCTCTACTCCTCAGAAACAATGAACCACTTTTTAGTTCTGCCTTTTGGTATGCACTTTCATTTTTCAAATGAGATATACACACTACTTCATCATCTTAAGTTCAAACACTAACTACTGACTTTGAACAATGAAAAATTTCTCTGATACCACCTTCTCCTCTATCTTCCAATAAAACTAGGTATATATCATGTTTTAGGTTAAATCATTGTACAGTATTTGTATATTTTAATAAGGATAACCACTAAATTTATTTGCCCTCTGTGATGCCAGTATCTTTTCTAGGGCTATCTCCTGATGGGGTCTTGCACTTGAGCCGGCTGTGGGCAGGAGGGAGAACAGTCAGGGACAGGGCTTGAAAAGAAAGAGAAAGGGAAAGAGCTGGCTATGTGTTAGTAGGCCTAGAAGAGCCCTGGATGGTTTCCACACAGGGTCCCAACAGGTGGGCACAACAAGCAAAGCTAACATAAAGTTTTCTGCAGGAGCAAAAAGCAAGCGTCCCAAAAGAGACTGGAGGCTGAGGATAGGCAGAGGCTGACATCTAAACAGATGTTGGACTCTTGGGCAGAGTTCTGGAGCCCCTGGCAATGACTGGGCTTATGATCTTCCTTTTAAAAAAAATATTTACATGTCTTAAATTCTGTGTATAAATAAGTGTGCATGTGAGTGCAGGTACCTGTGGAGTCTGGGAAAAGACACCAGATCTCCTACAACTAGTTACAGGAGGTTGTGAGCTGCCCAGCATGGGTGCTGTGAACCAAACCCAGCATCCTGTGCAGGAACAGTAAACATAACTGCTGGGCCAGGCCACCAGTCATACCAAGGCATTTATTTCTTGCATCATTATTAGAAACACACACACACACACACAAAAAAAAAAAAAAAAAAAAACCTGAGACACAACAAAATCTCCAGCAAAGAATACTACAGTGACAGACCCAATGCCCATGACTAGTAAGCCAGTCAGAATTTAGGCAGACTTACACTGCTGAACCTAGTGGTGAGAAGAGTCAAATCACGCAAGAGGGGAAGAACCTAGGAGACTCTCAATCAGTTCCACCAGGGAGAGTTCCCATTTACTGAACATTTCCATTTCAAGTTTTTGTTTTGTTTTGTTTTTTCAGCTCAAACTAATTTTTCTATTATTAAAGTCCAAGTTTCTATTACAAGGTTGATTCTCAAAGGTAACTTTGTTCAAATAAAAAATTTCCAAGTGATTACTTCCATCTGGTAGCAACAGTAATAAATGCACAGGAGGCCCACCAAGGGCAGTTTCACTGTTGGAGATCCAGGTCCACAGAGGTAGATTTCTTTATGAGGTCCTATTTGTCCACAACAAACACCAGGATGTGAGCAGCACTATCAAAATCATTATGTTGTCAGAACGGCTGCAAAGTATTATCAATGATTTTGGGCTTGGGAACCAGATCATAGTATGTTCCGTCCGTATTCAATCCCTAGGCATCTGTCTGTCTTGCTTAGGTGTCACCCGGCTAGAATCAAACTCAAGTGTCTTATGTGACCCATGAGAATAGCAGCAAGCTAATGGGAGATCAGAGGCAGAGCTTGGGGTAGAGGTGGTGTGCAGGACACTCCTAAGTCTGTGGATGTGGTGTAGTAAGGGAGGCCAGCAGCCAGCATGACCAGGGTAGACTTCAGGCAGGGCACTGACTGAGACTGGGGAGAAGTCAGTGTGAGTTTTCCAGGAGCGCATGGGAGGTGCTACAATTGCCACAGCAATCCCAAGGTGGTGGTGCTGCCATTCTCATGTGCTAAAAAAAGGGCCAGAGGCTCGAAGAGATGGCCTGATCTCCCCAGAAACAGTTGGCTTCAGAGGGACACTGAGATTATCTCCCCCAGAAACAGCTGGCTTCAGAGGGACACCGAGATGATCTCTGCAGAATCAGCTGTCTTCAGAGAGACACCGAGATGCCACCTGAAATTAATGTGAAGGCTGAACAGTGTTTTGCCTCTGTGACATGATGTTGTCATTACTGAAGATCGTGTGTCACTGAGCTCTCACAGCTGTTAACAAAATACCTAGAACAGTGTCAAGAGAGAAATCAGTTGTTTCAGCCTGTGGTCAACTGGCTCCCTCAGGAGCTGAGGTGAAGCTAAACATCATGACCACCGGAACATATGAAGTAGGAAACTTTCACTTCCTGATGGACAGGAAGCAGAGATAAGAGGCCATGGTCAAGATCCCCCAAGGACCCTTGCATATCAACCTGTTTCTTTCATCTAGGTCTGTAGAGTGCCGCAAAGTGCCACACCTTAAAGTGGTGCTGGCTTCCGCCTTACACCTTCCCATTGGTGAAGGCTCTCTGGCTAAACAAGTCCTTAATTGGTTAAGTCTGTTCAGCCTGTCTGCTTCCGCATTAGAGTAGCCTATCTGCAGGGTCCACATGGCTCACTGGGGTTGGTTAGCTCAAGGGTATTTAAACCTGTGCAGGGGTCTCTCTCTCTCTCTCTCTCTCTCTCTCTCTCTCTCTCTCTCTCTCTCTCTCTCTCTCTCTCTCTCCCTCTCTCTCTCTCTCTCTCTCTCCCTCTCCCCCTCTCCCCCTCTCCTCTCTCTCTCTCTCTCTCCTCCCTCTCCCTCCCTCCCTCCCTCCCTCCCTCCCTCCCTCCCTCCCTCCCCCCCCCCCCTCCCTCCCTCCCTCCCTCCCTCCCTCCCTCCCTCCCTCCCTCTCTCTCTCTCTCTCTCTCTCTCTCTCTCTCTCTCTCTCTCTCTCTCTCTCTCTCTCTCTCGGGCCAGAAGCAACATGTTTCAAGGATCCTGATTAAAACCGCATGAAGAAGATCTACCCGGAGTCGCGTCTTCCTTGCTGGCCAGGGCAGGCGCGTACACAGATCAACTTCCTATGTTGTTTCCAGCACCTGTCAAAATAGGACTACCAGCTAGACCAATCATTTATTATATTTTTAGGGGGTGGGTGTATGAACATATCACATCCAAACCATAATATGCATCTATGGTAAGTTTCAATTTAATGTTTAATTTTGTTTATTCTTGGAGAATTCATGCGATAAATATATATATATACATATATATATGTACATGTGATAAATATATATATACATATATATGTATATATGTATATTTGAGACAGGGTTTCTCTGTGGCTTTGGATTAAGGCATGTGTCACCACCACCTGGCTCATGTAATATATTTTTATAACTACCCCAACTGCTTCCAGACTACTCTTCCATATCCTTCTTCTAGTTTCATATCTTCTTCACTTTATTTTAGTTTTCAGACACTATGTAGCCCAGGCTGGCCTCAACCTAGCCATCCTCCTGCTTCAGCCTCCCAAATGTACATTATAAAATTGTACTACCATGCCTGGTCCTGGCATCTTTGCTCAGTCTCAGGAGAATAACCCTGTGTAGATAGCAGTGAGTAGAAAAACAGAAAAGCCATTTGTACTGTACAGAGTTGTATCAGTGCCACAACTGAAAATCAAAGGCAGGGGTGGGGTGGGGTGGGGTGGGGCAGACATGAGGGCATATGCAAGTGGCTGCTCTTTCTTCTTTCTCTTGGTGTTTGAGTTCCCTTTCCTATCACTGTGTTTGTATAATAAGAACAGTTCATGAGGAAGGGTGGAAAGACTGGGAAGATAGGAGTCTCTAGGGTGGTCCATGGCATGTCTGTCATACAGCTTTAGTCCTGGGTCTTCCAGGGCCACCTGACATCAGCTCTTGTAAAGAAGCTAGCTCTTTATAGACAAAAGAGAGGAGAGCTCATACCATGTGCTCCAGGCCGAGGTCTTGGTTGTCTGCAGTCATGCTCTAGCGTTGGAGTGGTTGCCACAACCAACATGGGCTGGAGGTATGGTGGTGACCTGGCACCTTGACCTGGAGTTTTTGCATCTGATGGTGATTGCTGCTCCCTGGTCATTTGTTGTTGTCTCTTCCTGGCTGGGGTAGGTACCAGTCTGGTCCTGCTGAGGAAGGGCCCGTGTGAGATTCTAATTAAAGGATAGAGGCCAAGGTGGCCTCAACCAGGAGTAAGTGATTTGGGACCAACCACTAAAGTTCAGCTGGGTATCATTGTGTCCCTTGACTTTTGTTCTGTCCTTTCAGTTACCAACACTTCCCAGATGGTGCCCGTCCGCACACCTTTCCCTCTACCTGGGATGTTCTTTGTTGTGGTTCCTGACACAGCCCACCTCTGCCTGTACTATGACACTACATTGTCTTAGGTTATCCAGCCTGGCCTTGAACTCCCAATTTTCCTGCTTCCATCCAAGAGTACTTGGGCTACAGTGTACATCACCATACCCAGTTTATGTGGGATTGTGGGTAGAAACTGGGGCTCCATGAACGCTAGGTGAGAACTACCACAGGACTATACTCCCTGTCCCTGACCACATATCCCACACTCCTTTCTCAAGTCTCCTTTTGGGGAATGAATCACCCCCTCCTCTTTCTCCAAAAGCCCATGATTTGTACTTTTCCTGTGGCAATTGTACTTTTTCTGCTGATGGGGGATGCCCTTCTGTATTGGTTGGTCAATAAATGCTGACTGGACAGTAGCTAGGCAGGAAGTATAGGCAGGGCTACCAGACTAGGAATGCTGGAAATAGTGAGGCAGAGAGGGGCTGCCAGAGAGATGCCACGTAGCTGTCAAGGAAGAAAGGGGACTGGGCATCACTGGTAAGCCCAAGAACATGTGGAAATACATAGATCAATAGATATGGGTTAATGCCACACCACCCCAGTGGAGACAGTGTAGCAACGGCTGAGAAATCTCAGTGGCTACCTGTCCAGAGGTTCGCACCACACGTGGTTATGCCTCCTGGGGGAAAAGTGGTCCAGGTCCCTGCAGGTGCTTGCTTGGCTGGCTGTTTGGAACGGGTGCTAGATGTATTTTGTGCTATATTAACAATAATGTTTTTTGATTATGAATGTTTTGGCCTGTAGCTCCACTGTTAGTCCAATGAAGCCTAGAGAACATTCAGATATAGTTTCAAGAATTGAAAGAGTTGCAGACCAGCGATCAGCAGATGGATGTCCCCTGTGCCCTCAACCACAAGACCCATGGCACCATTTGAGCAAACAGGTGTCAGCTCAAGGCCTGAGAAATTAATAGGGTTGAAGCTGTATGAACTTGCCTCCAATGTGACCCTGCCTGAAAATAGCCCACCCACAGCAAAGCTGCTGTGGGATTTACTACAAAACTCTAACTTGTCTTTTGGGGAATCTTAGGGCCCCTAAAACAATGCAAGAGTTCTTGTCAATGTTGTTATGAGTTTACTGTTCAAATACAATGACTATTCTCTTAAACTCAGTGAACCAAATGTCTGGCAAGCTGACCACAGCAGGCCAAAATAGAAGGAGTTCCCCTGGCTATGTACTTGTGATTTCATGCTTCAAGGGAATTAGTGATGTGCATTAATTTCTGTAGAGTATCTGTAATTTTCTTTGAATTGTGGCCAAAGATCTGTTCTTTGAACTTTCTGCTTAAAAAACCTGAAGTAAAAATTGCAGCAGTTCGCAAACCTCCTCAAGTGTGTTTGTGTCTGTCTGTCAAGCCAAAGCCACTCCTGACCTGGTCATCCGAGTTTTGGTCTCCACGCAGACCTGTTACCCACTGAGCAGTCTTCGGCAGGTTAATAATTAAGAGAGAGCTAGCCAATAAGAAGCCTGAACTATTGGCCAAACAGTTTATGATTAATATAAGCCTCTGTGTGTTTATTTGGCACTAAATTGCATGAGACCAGGCAGGATGGAAATTCTGTCTTCATTCTGACATTCATTATAATTATTTATGTCCATTATAATTTATTATGTCTGATTCTTCCACCAAATGGTGAGCTTCACAAGGTGGCCAGGGAACATGTTTTACCCAACTCTGATTATCCACACAGTTTGGCCAATGTCTGGCATGTGATATGTGCTCAGCCACTGTGTGGAATGACATTAAACATCAATGGGTGTGTTCTTACTTTTTATATGTCACGGGCTTTCTGGAAAATTTGTTCAGATTATAGGTGAACAGCTGGTTTTGTGTCCCTTGCATTCTAGAAGGAGGAAGAAGAAGAGAGTTAAAGGTATTTGTGGACCCATATTGTAGAGTTCAGTCAGAGCTCCTGAGAGGACAATAATGGGAATAGGAACTAACACATGCAAACTCCCAACTTTCACATCCATTAACTCTGTCAAGTCTTACAAGGCTCTAAGAAGTAGCTGAGTGGGCAGTATTTGGCTATTCCTGTTGAGGAAACCAAAGCTTAGAAAAAATGAATCGATCTGCTGAAACTGGCTTAAACCTGTATCTGTTGACTTCACACTCTTTTTTTTTGGAACTACAGGGGTGATAGGGACTCTGTCAACCCCACCCTGTGACAATATTTTGCTGAGGAAGGAAGGCAGGCCAGATTCAAACCCTTCATAAAGTGTATTTACACTGGGCCCCAGTCATTAGCATCATTCATGTTTACCCATGCCCACACATTTATTTCTCTCTCCAAAGCTCAGGCCTCTGTCAAGCCCCTCACTTTTACTGGATCTTGGTTTTCATTTCTATAATCAGAGGCTGAGTTAGTTTAAACTGGGTCATATCCGTTCCAGGGCCTAGCACAGAGCCTAGCACAAATTTCTCTCACCCTCCTGGTAGACAACTCCCAGCTCCAACACTAGAGGCCTCCCAGACTCCAGCTGACATGATGGAGTGTGTAGCTGAACAGTGCAGCCTCTTCCCAGGCTGACGACAGAACCCGAGCCTCCTCTAGAAGGTAGGGCCACTCTGCACAGATCAAATCTGGAGCCTCATTAGTCATGTCAGATGACATAGTTAACATTTGGGGCAATCATAGCCAGTTCATCAAACGCCCCTATTGCTGGCTCCACCGCCACTGCAGCCGAGGAACTACTGTCTCTGAAGCAGGCAGCACATCAGAGGAGCAGCACCAGAGTGCTTCCACACCAGTTTTGATTAATCACAGAGACATGTCTTTAATCCGTGCCAGGGCAGTGGCCAGGAACTTATGGGAAAGCAGGATGTTATGCTTTCGCTCCCTGCAGTCCCATAAAGCAATGAAAGAGGAGGGACAGAATCACTGTTCATTGAACATTTATTGACCATGCAGACCCAGAAAACACAAATAATTATCTGAGTCAAAACTTCACCTTATTTTCCCAGCTCACTGGTAATCATGCATGCTCTCCTCCGCCTGACCTGCCTACACGCCTGTCTACTGAGATGTACAGCTGAGTAAAAGGTATGAATTCTAAAAGTGCGTTAGCACTGAGAGCATCCTCGGTTTTCCCCAACCTTTCTGAGGAAGATGCCTGGAGGTAACCGAGGGGGTACCTACCTCCCAAAGCGTCTTGCCTTCACAATCTTATGAACTGACGTCAGAAGTATTTACTCTTGTTGACAGTGGCCATCAAAGGCTGGGATTAAAGGTTTGATGGCTCACATCTTTAATCCCAGTGCTTGGGAGGCAGAGGCAGGCAGATCTGTGAGAGTTGGAGGCCAGCCTGGTCTACAGAAGCACTATTCATTCTTTTCTAGTCTTTAAAGATTTAAGTAAGACACATAGAGTGAGCAGGGCATGGTGGTACATGCCTTTAATTGCAGTATCCAGAGAGACACTGTCTTTAAAAAATATCGGTGTGTTTTGTTGTTATTGTTTTAAAGATAAGGTCTCACCGTGTATCACTGGCTGTCCTGGAACTCATATGTAGACCAGGCTGTCCTGCAGCTCACAGAAACCTGCCTGCATTCTGGTGTGTGGTGTTTGATTTTAATCCCAGCTCTCCAGAAGCAGAAGCAGGCAGACCTCAATGAATTTAAGGCCAATCTGGCAGTTAGTGCCAGATTAGCCAGGGCTACACAGTGACACCCTGTTTCCAAAAATCTTACTTTGTGTAGTAAATGGTAAGCACTGCTCTGTTACCACAGGAAATAGAATAGAGAATCAGATACAGAGCCTTCCCTCAGGGAATGGTGGTCTAGGAGAAAAGAGGGTGGGTCTGCAACATGAACTGGCATGTAACTTGCAACACCACATCACAGAGGAGTTGAATTTTTGTGATATGGTATCAGGAGGATTTGGTTTCACATCTCAGCTTCCAGAGGTTGGAGAGGTGGCTTGGTGGTTAAGAGTACTTGCTGGGGTATTTGCTGTGCATGGTAGCAAAGGCCTTTCTTTAATCCCAGCACTCAGTAAGCAGAGGCAGGCGGATCTCTATGAGTTCGAGGCCATCCTGGTCTGCAAAGTTCCAAGATAGCCAGAACTACACAGAGAAACCCTGTCTTGCAAAAGACCTGAGTTCCATCCCCAGAACTCACACTGGGAAGCTACAACCATTGTAGCTCTAGTTCCAGCGGATCTGCTGTCCCTCTTCTGGCCTCATTGGGTGCCTGCATATAGATGTTTATAACACAGAGACATATTCACACACATAATTAAAAATAAAAATATATCTTTTTTGTTAAAAAATCTCAGGAGGGATTGCATAGCAGTTAAGAGCACTGCTTGTTCTTCCAGAAGACCTGGGTTTGATTCCCAGCACCCACATGGTAGCTCACAACCATCTGTAACTCCAGTTCTAGGGGGTCTGATTCCCTCTGCAGGCATAACACATGTGTGGGGCAGACATACATGCAAGCACACACACATCCATAATTCATACATGTAAAATAAAAACAAAATATGAAAAAGTATCTTAGCTACCATTTATATTTCTGGCCTTCCTTGGTCCATATAAATCGTAGTGTATTTATATGGCCCTGCACATGGCCATTCTGAAATCCAGTCGAGGCAGCAGGCTGTAAAGTACATACCACAAGGCTGAGTACTGGATAGCACATCTGCCAGGTCTAAACAAGCACCATCAAGGAGCTGGAGAGATGGCTCAGTAGTCAAGAGCACTTGTTGCTCTTGCAAAGAACCTGGGTTCAGTTCCCAGCATCCACACAATGGTTCACATATACCCATAACTCCAGGTCCAGGAGACCTGGTGTTCTCTTCTGACCGTGGGTACTAGGCACACATGTGGTACACATATATGCATGAGGCAAAATACTCATGTATACAAGGTCAATAAATCTAAAATAAGAACCCCCAGTAAAGTTCTGGTAAAAGTGCTATGTGAGGAATCTTATGTTCCTGAAACAAATGAGTAGTGTTCACAGGCCCTATGCTTGCCTCTGCTCTGGATGCTAGAGATTTATATGGGAAGCACAGGCCACCCTTGGATGAGACTGCTGCCAAATGGAGAGCAATAGTGATCCAACAAGCTGAGCATGGTGGTGATCCCAGCACTGAGAAAGGAAGATTCAAGTTCAATGTCAACATGAAGCAAGTTTGAGATCAATCTAGGTCGAACTCTGAGACTCTGTGTCAAAATCAACCAGCAAACACAATGGCAAATCAGAGGTCCGCTCAGGGTTAACAAAGAGGAAAAGAGACAATGGCCATTTCACCTGGGAAACCAGTGTAGACTTGCCTGAAGAGGTGATGCTTTAGCTAATCCTGATATATGAGACTATTTTATTTCAAAGAAAGGTAACTCACACATGACAGCATGGTTTCCTTCTGCTATGGTTGGATGTTTTGGGTCCCCAAAGGTTCCTGTGCTAGAAGCTTAGCTCTTAGTGTGGTGGTGTTTAGATGTGATACACCTTTAAGAGGTGGGAGTAAAGGCTCAAATACCAGGAGTATTTGTTTAGCATGCCCTGAGGTCCTGGGTTTGAACCAGGCTGGCCTCAAACTCAGACAGAGATCTGCCTGCCTTTGTTTCCCAAGTGCTGGGACTAAACAAGTGTACCACCAACGCCCGGCAATTTCTTTCCTTTTTTAAACTTTTATTTGTCTCCCATATATTACATCCCAGTTGAAGTTTCCCCTCCCTCCACTTCTCCCAGTCTCTTCCCCAGATAAACTCCTTAGTTTCCCCTCCCCCCCCCAAAAAAATGCCTTCCATGGTACACTTAATTGCCCTTAAGCTGGGCAATCCCTCATACCACAGCTAGGCATGGCATCTCAGTAGAAGGAAAAGAGTCCCCAGGGCAGGTAAAAGAGTCAGAGACACCCACTGTTGGGAGTCCCACGAGAACAACAAGCTAACAACCATAACGTAAATGCAGAGTGCCTAGTTCAGACACATACAGGGTTTCTGTGTGTCGCTTCAGATTCTGTGAGCCATTATGAGCCCTGCTTAGCTGATTTGATGGTGAGCTGTGTTCTCATAGTGTCCTTCACTCTCTGGTTCCTACAATCCTTCCTTCCCCTCTTCTGCTAGGTTCCCTTTGCTCCACCCTGTGTTTGGCTCTGGGTCTCTGCTTCTGCTCTGCTCTTTTTCCCTCCCCCACCCCTTCCTGTTACTGGGTCCTAATGGCTCCCCTCCGGGAGGGGATGAGAAGGCACAGAATCAATAACACAGACTCTGGGAGCCACATGAAAGGGAAACAGCAGACTCGTTTATTTAGCAATTTACACTCCAGCACCCAGGCACTCCAATCCATTGAGTGGTCATCCCTCACTGGCCAGGCATGATCAGCGCCTGTGATAGTACCAGGCAGGCTCCAGGTTGGCTCATCTCTGGCCTCGTAGGCTTTAACTTCCTACACTTTTTTTCTTCTTGTTTTTATGAGATGGGGTTTCTCTGTGTGGCCTTAGCTGTCCTAGAACTTTCTCTATAGACCAGAATGCCCTCAAACTCACAGAGATCACCTGTCTCTGCCTCCCAAGTGCTGGGATTAAAGGCGTGTGCCACCACCACCCAGCTCAAGCTGATATTTTCTTTTCTTTTCTTTTTGTTTTTTAATTTAATTCTATGTTTCCAATAACAAAAATAATTAATTCAACTAGGCTTAGTGGTTCAAGTCTATAATCCCAGAACTCGGGAGGCAGAGGCAGGAGTTTCAAGAGATCAGTAGTTGAAGAGATGGCTCAGTAGTTAAGAGCAAGTGTGCTCTTGCAGAAGATTTGGGTCAGTTCCATGAACCTACATGGCAGCTCACAACTGTCTGTAACTCCAGTTCTAGGGAATCCAATGCATTCTTCTGGCTCCCACTGGCACCAGGCAAGCACATAGTGCACATATATACATGCAGGAAAATATATACATAAATTAAAATTTTAATTGGAAAAAAATAAGTTAAAGAACAGCCTCAGCTATTCATCAAGTTTGAGGCCACCTGGGCAGCATAAAACTGTTTCAAAAGAAAAAAAAAAGACAAATAAAGTTGGGCATGGTGGTGCACACCTGCTATGAAATAGTCCTTCTATATACAGTGAAAATGTGTTACTCTCATCGTTAATAAAAAGCTGACTGACTGATAACTAGGCAGGATTTTCAGAGCAGAGAGAAATGCCAGGAATAAGAAGGGTAGAGTCAAAGGAATCACCAGCCAGAAGGAAAGAAAGCAGGAACTGCAGGAAAGGTAAAAGCCGTGAGCCTTGGAGTAGCACACAGATTAACAGAACTTGGTTAATTTAAGTTGTAAGAGCTAGTTAGTAATAAGCCTGAGCTATTGGCCAAGCATTTATAATTAATAAGGAGTTTCTGTGTGGTTATTTGGGGAGCAGCTTGCGGGACAGAAAAGTCCATCTACACATACCTTTAATCTTAGTACTGGAAAGGCACAGGCAGACACATTTCTTGAGTTCAAGGCCAGCCTGGTCTACAGAGTGAGTTCCAAGATAGCCAGGCCTACATAGAGAAATAAATCCTGTCTTGAAAAAATAACTAAATAAAATAAAACACTCAGTTCATGGGAGTCTGAAGTCTTGGCTGTCTTTCCTTTTCCTCCATTATTTTACATCTAGAACATATTGTGAGTGTCCAGTATATGTTTGTTAAGTGAGTAAATAAACAAGAACAGGCACAGCAGGACACATTGTGATCAAGGGACCGATACAAGTCCTGTGCTGGCCCAGAGCAAGCTTTGACTATTTTTTTCGTAGAGAAATTAAAGCAAGAGGTATTAGAAGGACTCTAATTCCCACCCTGAAGGCAGAGAAATATGACAACGTGATGGGGTCCCTAGGGAGGGAACCAGGAGAATTAAATCAGAATTAATCTAGAACAGATCATCTGTTCCCACCTGTCCTGAACCCTGGCTCACATTCTGCTCTGTACTCCGCCCTGTCTGGAGGCCCTAAGACATCTAAGGCGTCATTTCCTGTTGGGGTAAATCAGACTGATGGGGGTACTTGCTCTTAGTTCTTACTATCCCCCAGTCCACATCAGTCAGGGTGGAGGCCCAAGCAAAGCTGACCTTTCCACAGGGTAGCAATGGGTGGGTGGTGGTGGTGGCGGCGAATGCTTCCCACTCAAACCTTCCTGGCTCAGCTCCCGGGTGATTTTATGTCTCTGGTCCTGAATCTGAGTTTTCTGGATGCACCTCAGTTCACTTGCTGCGTCCATGTGTGACTGCTTAACTGTGGTTGCTTCCTGGGCCAGAGGTCCTGGGCTTTGGAGAGCATGGGAAAGAGACAAGAAAGAAAGTTTTATATGAGGTAAGCCTTGACAGCAGTAATAAGGGCCAAAGACTAACTTACAGTGCTTAAGAATTTATAAAGCCCTAGAGAACTCTATCCATCTTTATGACCCTGTGCAAATGTCACCTCTTTTTACCAAAGGACAGCTCTCCCAGGCAGAGTTGATCCTTCCACCCACACTTGGTAAAATTTCCATTATCGTCCTTATTGCCTTACAAGAAACTTATGTGTGTATGTATCTCATGCCTCCCATTAAGTCATCAGCTCCTTGGGGGCAGATCACTTTCCTGCCATAAATGTGTATTTTTTTTCTTTCTTAAAAAGTGATCTTAGTGTTCATTATGCATACTTATAATAATAACAGTAGTGTTTATGTATAATAAAAATAAATAAGTAGCACATATATATACATACATATTTATATACATACATATATATATATACATATACATACACACATACATATATACATCAGCTAGATGATTGGCTCTGTGGGTAGAGGTGCTTGTCAAACCTGATGACATGTGTTTGGTCCCCAGGGATCACACGATGAAGGAAGAGAACCTACTTCTACAACCTGCCCTATGATCTTCACCTATATGCGTACTGTGGGATATACACATAATAAATGTAATTTCAAAAATAGTATGTAAGCCAGGTATGGTGACATATACCTTTAAGCTTAGCACTCAAGAAGGGAAGAGGCAGGATGATCTCTTGAGTTCAAGGCCAACCTGATCTACGTAGTGAGTTCCAAGATAGTCAAGTGTTAGTCTTCAGGAGCCAATCAGCCACCTTCAGGTTCAGTGAGGGACCCTGTCTCAAAAAAAAAAAAAAAAAAAAGAAAAGAAAAGAAAAGAAAAAAGGTAGTAATCAAGGAAGACACTCAACATTGACCTCTGCCCCCTGCCTCCCTGTGGTGAGCTGGCAGGCCACCCCACAGGAGGCTTCTAAGTAGAGCAGAGTGTTCCTTCACTGTGCCCTCCCTTCACACTGCCTCATGTGTTCTACCACATCTAATGATTCTGTCTTTCCTTCCCTGCCTTCCCTTTCTCTCTACCCAAAACCATCTTTCCTCCTTGGGCTTCCTGTTTTTCTGTTTGAAATTTGTCACTATGGGAACACTGCAGCATGATACAGTAGGGTTTATAAGTGAAGTGTTAAGAATTTTTAGAACCTGCAGAAATGCAATGTCGGAGTTTAGGGAATACAAGTCCAAATTATGTGACAGCATCCATGACTTCACACACTGTGTCATAAATAGAACGTGGAAATGTGAGCCAGCACCGGGGAGATAGCTGGGTGCTTTGTCAAGATTTATGTGTCCAGGTTTAAAATTTCTCATGGACATTAAACATATCCATGAGAAATTCTAAAAACACAAAAATGCAACACACAACTTAGGAAGAACATCTGGAAAAGCCGAATGATAGAATGCCAGCATATCCTCATAGATACACATCTGTAGAAGGACACCCCAGGGGAATGTGGGAAACCTCTGTACCATGCATGTTCTGTGCTTTGACCATATTCCTTAAAAATCTGTCTATAAATCACTCTTCTTAGACATTTGTCAAATGCAAGATAACTTAAGGACAAACATTTTAGTAAACAAAATTATTACCAAGGTCTTCATGGAAAACAACAACAGCAAAAAACCAAAAACCAAAATCGAAAACACCTGACTGGCTTAGATGAATTCAGGGTCCTTTTGTTATTGTCCCCTGTGCCATCAAGTAGATGTGTGACTTAAGAAGCTGTCCAACCTCCCTGGACAATTTATTATTTATTAGGTTCTCCTTACTTGTTACATTTTTATTTATTCTCTCTCTCTCTCCCTCCCTCTCTTCCTCCCTCCCTCCTTCTCTCCCTCCCCCCCTCTCCTGTATGTGTAGGGACATACTTGTGCCATGGCCCACATGTAGAGGTCAGAGAATAAACTGTGGGAGTTTGCTTTTTACTTTTATCATGGAGGTCCCAGGGATGACTCAGGTAATCAGGCTTGGCAACAGGCTCCTTTACCTAATAAGCCCCATTTACTAGGTTCTTAAAGCAAGAGCTATGTTTCTTCCAGGAGGTAATATTTTAAACCAGTTCCTTGTAGCCAGTGCTTGGGGGCCCTTCTACTTTAGAGGAACTAGTGATGGCATAAGCCTAACAGTTATCTTTCCACTGCACACTGTGCCTTAGCACATTCATTTGCTCATTTATACAATTACTTTGAATGTGACAATTCCAACTTTTTATTTTCTAAAAGTTGGGTTTTTCTGTGTTCTTGGAAAGATTAGTCTTCTAAGGCAAGAGCACACATGTGGGTCCTTTCCTTCCACCCCACAGAGAAAGGCAGTAGTTAAAGGGTGAGGGCTCTAGATTCTGTCTAGTAGAGGCCAGGCCCAAAGAAATTCAGTAAATGGCTCTTTGCTAAGTATTTTGGAGGGAGGAAGCTGAGGCAGGGATGGGGCTGGTAAAGGCTTCCAGTGTCAGGGGTAAACTTTAGGCTGCTTCTGTAAGCATTTTTCAACTTTCTAAATTTTCAACAAACCACACGTTAAGCTGATTTCCTGGCTTTTTGTCAACACCTGGGTCTCCCATAAATAACACAGAGGCCAATTTGCCTAATACTGTAAGCACTGCTTGCTTCTCCAGTGTGTGGTGTGGACATAAATAGGGTATGGTTTTTCTTGAAGAGACAATTAAATTGAGTGTGTCTATGTTGTGCTTAGAGGGCAAACAACACTGCATTTGTGGACCTAACACCTGCCATCCAGTCCTATGCAAGAATGCCTAATAACTAGTTCCAGAAGAGTTCACTTTCAATTCATCTGTCACCCTGGAAGTACACTGTATGAATCACAAATCACAGGATGTGTAAGAATTCGTCTTAAGCAGAAACTGGCTTAGGTGTTAATTAGCCAGAGACAGAACGCAGCAGGGAATGGGTTCCACCTTTTGTTGCTTTCCCCCATTGTGTAGAGTATCAATGAGTTGTCAGGAAGACAATGGAGACACAGGTCTTCTGTCCTGTGCCTCCTATTATTCAATGTAAAAGCCATGTCTCAGAGATGCTATATTTGGCTCATGTCCTTCCCTTAAATATATGCCCACACAGACTTTTTTTTGCCTTGTATATTACCATATGCTCTGCCTAGAATAGTGTCGGGCACAAATAAGCACTGAGTATTTGTTGAATTAGAGAAATGAACAATGCCATAAGATAAGTGGTATTCTTTCCATCTTACAGAGGCACTCAGGGTGTAGATGAACTCCCACAGCCGGCTGAGGAGCTAGAATCAAAGCCAGAGCCCCACTTGTATTCTTTCTACACACAGAGGGAGAACACTTAGGTATTGAGGAACTCAGGAAGTTCATGGCATCTATAACCTGCACAACTCTTTGTTTTTATTTTTGTTTGTCTGTTTGTTTTGTTTTTTTGAGACAGGGTTTCTCTGTATTGCTTTGGAGCCTGTCCTGGAACTTGCTCTGTAGTCCAGGCTAGCCTCGAACTCATAGAGAGCCACCTGCCTCTTCCTCCTGAGTGCTGGGATTAAAGGCATAGGCCACCAACTCCTCACTCCTGTACAACTCTTAAATCAACTTTTTATTTTGTGTGCTCATTTGAAGGCTGGACATTTTACTAAGGTGATAATGGTTTCATACTTTACTAAAGCAATGAAGTACACATCTTAATTTCATCTGTGGTAGACATTAGCTACATTTTGTCACTCAAATCCTATAGCATGGGGTCTAAAGAGATGGTTCACTGCTTAAGAGTGCCTGCTGTTCCAGTAGAGAACCTGAGCTCAGTTTCCAGCACCCATTGCAGGCAGTTCACAACCACCTGGAACTCTAGCTCCAGTGTGTCCAATGCCCTCTCTGCACCCTCCCCCAACACTGGTACTCATATTCACATCCACATGCCTACCTCCAAATAATTAGAATTAAAACTTAAAAAAATACTATACCACAATTATGTACTGGACACATTTGTATTACTATATGTATATCTGGAACACAGATTATGTATTCTAGACAGCAATAACATTTCAGAACCTCAAGAGTTCTTTAAGTTATAATGTTAAATGTCTTATGATTTGCATGTTGTTTTTCTCAATGTAGAAATAAATATTATAGCCATGTTGCTTTTGTGCCCTGCTATGGGTGGAGATAGATTTACTAGCACATTGAAAGCTATTTTTAGCACTAAAGAAATCTATGGGAGGCTCAAGAACTTTCCAAAAAGTCTCTTTTTCCTACCTAGGGCCACATACTAGAAGTGTGCCACCTGTGTCTTCATAACCACTTTGGTATGGTGTAGGGGTTCTGGTCACACTCCTTTAGGAGTGGGGGTGGGGATCCTTTTCCTTTTTGTCCTACTCTGACTGCCAACACAATACCATACAGCCTCCATGGGACCAAGCCAGTTAATATTCATGGGTCAAATTCGTGATGGAGCCTCGATCTCTCCACTGCCAACTTTTGATGCTATTTTAAACTGTTGTACTAATTTTAAAGAAATATATATTAAAAGCACATAAACCAAAAAAATTAAACTTCAACAACTCAAAAGTTAACAAATTCTATCAAGTAATTTAAAAACTTTTGGGGGGTGTATGCATATAATTACTTATTTATTTTAAACATCACAAGCATTTCCATTTTCTGTTAAATACTCTTTGTTAACAAGACTGCATACTAGCTTATTCTAGTCAGACTACAATTTATTTAACCACTTTCTACTGTTAGACTTTCAGATTATTAGGTATAAATTTTGCCCATATTTTAGACTGTTTCCTTAGGACAGATTCCCAGAAGTGGACTTAGAGGATTGGTGGATACAAACATTTCCAAAGCTCCCCACAAATACTGCCAAATTGCCTTTCAGAAAGCTGTTGCCAATTTACACTTCCAACATTGCCAGCGTGTTTTTCTACCAATATGGATCTGTGTAAAGGATAATAAAATTTAAGTGGAACATACAGTCCTTGGGTTATTAATGACGTTGGAGAGGCACAGTGACTTCTGGCACAGATACCCATGGCAAAGGGCATCCCTATTTCCAGGTGCGCAGTTAACAGTGAGTTAGTGTGAGCACACGGGACAGCAGCTTTCAGCAATGGAGAGTAACACAATCAGATTTCAGATGGCCAAATCCAAGGTTTGGATCGCCTTTGTCTGTTGCTGTATTCCAACTCTCCCAGGACAGTACCTGGCACACGCACCCCTCAGTAAACATCTGTTGAGTGAATTAACACAGACTCTCCTTTCAGATGGCTGCCTCAGGGTTTGGTCACTTCTGGTTCCTGGGAAACACCGACAGTCTGATCAAGCACTCTTGTAAAGGTCTGCTCAATCCTGAAATTCTCCCATAGCACTGGTAAAGCAATTCTAATGAAGGCAACATGGTAAAGATGTATTTAGGACAAATAAAAACAGACTCACCTAAAAGGACACACAGGTTATCTATACAAAGCTTTTTTTTTTTTTTAATAAGCATGCAAAAAATATGGTTTGGTGAGATCTGCAACCTCTACAGCACATCCTTCAGTAAGTGATGACATAAATGTACTCAATGATGCTCATGGTCGAGGCAGTTTTGGAACGACTAAAGTGCATTTTATTACCACTCACTGCAACCTGACATCATTTTCAGCACTGCCAAACAGGTTTTGAGATAAGTCATAGGAATAATGTAGATAGTAGTTTGTTTAATACCATTTTTAGTGAAAAACAGAATAAAATTCATTTTGTGACTCAGAATGTGGTCAAGCCTGGGTTTGCTTTCCTGGTCTCATATTCTTTCCAATATGCCGCATTTTCTAGAGAGTAAACTGTGACACGATGCCAAACTAACTTGGCATGAACAAAATTATTACAAACAATTAATCACCTGTCATTTCTATATTCATACTATGGCCCAAAGGCCAATGTGGCTTACCACTTGTTTTCCTCTGGTTCACATTTAAAATTTTTATTTGTTTTTAATTTTTTGCATTTAAAATGAATGGGGGAGGAAATCAAAATATTTTATGAAAACTATGAAGTTCCAATTCCAAGATTCATTTATAGAGTTTCACTGGAATGCAGCCACACTCATCTGTTTCCATATGAGCTACGTCTGCTTTGCACTAAGAGACTGGATGGCTCACAAAGTGTAGTGTGTTTCCTGTACACAGTCTGCAATGGGCCCAAGTCCCCCATCAGATGTTTGTAGATATTGTTATGGGATGAAGTATGATGCAACTTGCACCATAAATACTAGGATCCAATAAGACAGAGACCGCAAAACACCAATGCATAGCTGCCTGGGATAAGATGCAAAAGCCTAGCAAACCAGGGAAGGCTGACCAAACTGAAGCACCAGCTGGAGAGTGCAGAGTGAGCAGGCACTCGGCAAGAGAGGCTCTTGCTAATTGAGTAGCCTGAGCCCTGGTGAGACAGAGTACCCAAAGCCTAAGGAGACATGCTGGCAACAGTATGTGGAAACAGCAGGCACACTGAGCAGTGTGTGCAGTGCGGTTCTTTGAGGCATCTCCACAGCAAATGAGGACTACGAACAAGAAATGGGTCTGAAAGGGACACTCGAGGACATAGGTCCACAACCTTTCTTCTTAAATGAATTTCCTTTTCTCTTTTTGAGACAGGGTCTGTGCTATGTTGCCCAAGTTGGATTTGAACCCACACTTCTCCTACCTCAGCCTCCCCTGTGTTGGGATTGCAGGTTTGCACTACTAAGTTCATCTTGATGCTACTACCACTTTGATGACTCCCAGCCAGGAGGAGAGTTCAGGAAACTACAGAACCATCCTCGTGGTGTGGCATGTTTCTGTAGTGTATGGTTATCACGCTTGCCTCACAGAACCATCATATTTTTTTTCCAAGTCAAAGATTTGGTAAACATTTGACCAAAAATGTTTAAAAATGTTGCCAGGCAGTGGTGGCATATGCCTTTAATCCCAGCACTCAAGAGACAGAGGCAGGCAGATCTATGGGAGTTCAAGGCCAGCCTGGTCTACTAAGCTACACAGAGAAACCCTGTTTCCAAAGACAAACAACAACAACAAAACCAAAATACAAAAATGTTACTAAAAAATAAGCTGGGTAATGGTGACACACGCCTTTGATCCCAGCAACACACGCCTTTGATCCCAGCAGTTGGGAGGCAGAAGCAGCTAGATCTCTATGAATTCCAGGCCATCCTGGTCTACAAAGAAAGCCAGGTCTGTCACACAGAGAAACCAACCAACCAACAACAATGGAAAGTAATAAAATGTTGCCAAAAAAGATAATGATTTATTTCATTACTTTGGGTGGAACAGGAAGCAAGATGAGGTGATAAGAAATGGAGAAAAGTAGACAAAGATTAGTGATAGGATGGTACTTTCCTAGAAGGTATCTGTTCCTCTTGAACTGTAGACAGTACACAGAACATAGTAGTACAGAATGGACTCTGACTCAGAATAGGAATAAAGGTAAGGGAGGTAAGGTCAACAGAGATTCAGCCTGAGAATGAGTCAAGGTATGCAGATGGGCAGATTTTTGACAGTCACAGAAAGCCAGGCTTGACCTCCTGCCAGGGAAAAATACAGTTGCTGGGAAAATAGGACTAGTTACACCTCTGAGAAGACTTCATGGATCTAGAAGCCAGAAATAACCAATCCTTGAGAAACGGGTAACACCAGTTGTATTGTTATTGCTAATAGAGGGAGGGCTTGGTCACTAGCCCCTATATTGTCCCTCTCTATCCCACTCTTGGAGTATAGGAAGACAAGCTGGAGCCACGGCTGAAGCAGAAATTGCCCAACCTAACTGGACCACACAAGTCTGGAGCAGGAAGAAGGGTCCAAAGAAGGGAAAGGAAAGTTTGTGTGAGTGGAAAAGCATACCAAAAATTTGAAGACCTTCACACCAAAGGGCCAAAGCAGCCACACCTGGAGGTGTGGCCCAGAATCAGCAAACAAACAACAGGGAATCTGAGAATAAATAGCAAACTAGAAGAAAATAAAGTGAGCGTCTGAAGGGACAAAGAGAAAATGCTGAGGTACGGGGTTATGGCTGGATCTGAGTCTACAGGACCAAGAATCTAAGACGCCTGTGAAGTAAAGTGCAGGCTAGGACAAAATTTGGATCAGTGAAGGTAGGCACTTCAGAGTAGTGCTAGGCAGGAACTCTCCTGTCTCCTAGGAGCTCATGCTCTACTGTTGGGTTCAGTGACACTGCACATGAAAGTGCTTTGCTCGGGACTAAAGCTATGGCAGTAATTTTATCTCCCCCAAATCTGAGACATCCTGTCACTGATGAATATTTCTGGGAAAGTCTTGCAAAGGAGTAATGGGTTGAAATGGCAGTTCAATCTTCAGGTATAAACTAAGTCCCTTTTTTTGGAAACCACTTAGAACAATCTGCGTTCACACTCCTAATTACCTGCTTCTGTGCCTAAACCCTAACTGGGACCATTTTATTTCAGGTACCTTGTGTTTCAATGTGAGTCTCAGGCTAACATCATTGCCAGCTTCATTCTAACCCTATTTACAGGATGAAATAAACCCAGAAATAACTTCTCTCAGGATCTATGTTATAAGTAAGAGCCAGGAGTGGTGGCACATGCCTTGAATCCCAGCAGTTTGGAGGCCAAGGCAGGTAGATCTCTGTGAGTTCTGGGGCTATGCAGAAAGATCCTGTCTCAAAATACAAACAAACAAGCAAACACAAAATAAAGTAAGATGTGAAAGACCTGCAGAGCGTGGTCCTTCACGCTCCCACTCAGGAAAGGCGACACCCCAAATCACTCACGAGAAGCGGTCTTGATGCAAATAGCATGAGGAATTTTTATTCCAAGTGCACTGGGGTCCACAGTCATACGCCATGCAGGGGTAGAGGACTGAGGACTTTGAGGGCAGAATTGAAACAGTTTTTATAGGATTTACAACAAAGCCCACACATAGGTCACTGGGGCGGGGGTTTCACAAGCAGTTTACAAAGTCAGACAAGCAGTTAATTAGCTTATTTTCTGTTATCTTACTAGGCCAAGATTACGTACTCAAGGGCCTGTCTGCTGTAAACAGCAAGAAGTGTGAACTTGCCTCTTTACTGGCAGTGGACAGGGTCTGGAATCTGAGGTTTTTAGGGCTTTTTAGATAATATTTCTAAATTTTTAGCTTCCTGTGGTCATTGGATAGTTAGGTTATATTTTTTTCATCCTTTCAGATGGAGATAAGACCTGGAAGTAGTGGTTGTGGGATTCTGGTCTGTGCCCATGAACACACTATTCTGCAATGATTACAAGAAAGACCAGAGCAAAGATTTGTCAAAAATAGTGCAACAGTAGGAACTTCATTCTAAGATGTATTGTCCTTGGTGGCCAGCACGGAAGAACCAGAACTTCATCCCATAGAAAGATTTAATGGTCAAGAAGTGAGATGTCTTTGTACTAAAGCTGCTACTTGTTTTAAAGAGTTTATTTTTTTTTAAATATGTATATATATTTAAAAATTATTTATTTTTGTTTCTTTTGAATTGAATTGATGTTTTACCTGCATGTGTCTCTGTATGAGAATGTTGGATCCTTTAGAACTGAAGTTACATGGAATTGAACCCAGGTCCTCTGGAAAAACAACCAGTGCTCTCTTATCAGCTGAGCCCACTTTTAAGAATTGTTATATCTTTGTGAGACAAGATCTAGATTTCAAGAAACTTCAAAACTGAAGACCCTACCCGTTTATGCTTGGAATTAAAGGTGTGGGTTGTCACACCTGGCCTTGAGACCTTTTGAAGCAGGAGAGCCAGTAAAGAACTATGTTGAACAGTGTTGGGCACGACTATTAAGCAGTATTATTCACTTCTTAGTAAGTGGAGTCACTAAGTGTCAGAACCCTTGGGTGAGGCAGACACAGCCAGTGCTGTGAGATGCTGTTGCCTCCCTTTCCTCTGCTCCCTTTTAGGCAATCTGAGATGGTTTCAGTCTACAAGGAGTACTTGCAACCCACTTGAGACAGTTTCATTCCAGGAACTCTGGCAGGGAGGTACGAAAAATTTGTAGAGCCTACTTTTGGAGAGTCCAATTAGCTACACAAACAAGTGAGTTATTATAAACCTACCCACAGACATAGGGGTAGCAATTTATAAACTACAAGCATAAAGTTAAGGGCAGAGGAAGCCCAATGTTTCAAATTACTCATCTGCAACACCATTACTCCCCACCCCACTGTAAGGACTCAGGCATTATACTGGCCTGCCCCTGTCACCTGGCAAAACACATTCAAGCAATAACCTGGTCAGCATGCAGGTGCAAAGGACCCCTTTAAAAAAAAAAAACCCACCCACTTACTCTTTTTTTTTTCCTCCTGCTGTTCCCCTGGGGCGCACAGGACTTTTCCTAACTTCCTCTTCTCTTCTGCCCTTTGTCTCTTTACCTCTTTTCTCTTTCCTTCCCCCTCCTCCACTTCCTAATGAAACTTCTCACTTAAGCTCTATCTGCCTGGCATGTTTGTGTCCCCGTCCCCCCTCCCATCCCCCTTGCCTGCCATGGAACCCACCAAGGTTCAGGGTTCACCACACACCATCGTACCCCATCCAACTTTGCTATTTTAGCTCTAAAAGTGTCATCATTTCCTTTTTACACAGGTTCCTAGCCTCATGCTGTACCACCTTCTAGGTGTACTTCTCTATTCTCAGAGCCCTGTCTCACCCTTCTTCATGGATATAGTTTAAAAAAAACAAAAAAAAACAAAAAAAAACCTCCTCCATAACCCATCTACCTTCAGTAATCTCACTTCAGAGCCTCACATCCTTGATGCTCAAAACACACCTGACCTCAGCTGCTTCAGTTTCAGTTGCTAAATAAATGTTGTAGTGTATGAACAGGCACTGTACCCAGACCCAAAGAATCACCCGAACTCTTCTTCATGTGGCATCACGGTCTTCACTTGAGCATCATGGCTTAAATGTTCTAGGGCCAAACCCTTCTTTCTAATCTAGCAGAAAGAACACCCAAAAGAATGGTGGTCCAAAGCACAGGAGAATGAAACACACCTAGCTCTCCTGTCAGGAGAGGGGAGGCCAACCCAGGGTCATTTGGGCTAGACCACACCACTCAGTAAACACTGCTTTCAGTGTCATACCTCTCAGGCTCTGACTGCGAAGCAGGCTTGAAACTGTAGAGCTTCTGGGGTCTCCTCAGAAGAGTATGTCTCCCTGGGCACAGCAACAGACTCCTACTCCAGCTTCTCACAGGCTATCCCCTGGGACAGCATCATGTGCAGGACAACCACACACCGAGGTACAAGCACTGAAGAGAGCCAAACTTGATAAAGCCAAAGAAATCAAGAACAGGCTAGAGCAAGACGTCAACAGCCACAAGCCCTCCGAGAGGGTGGGGAACAGCAAGGAAGAGAACCCCAGAGGTCAGTATTGTAGGTGGACCCTGCCAAGTGTGAAGGAAGAGCATATGACAGAAAACAAAGAGCAGATAAGGACTGCTTTCCGGTCAGGTTCTAGCTACTTCAGGCTCATTTCACCAGGATGTGAACCAATCCTGAGCAGCCCTAGTGGGGATGCTTGCTGAGGATTGCCCCCGCAGAGCTGGCGGGCAGTAGGGTGATTCTGGGATTCCACACAGGCAAAAGCCTTGTCCCCACCAGCTTTCAGCTACGAAGGACTCCACGTTTCAGAGCTTGTTATCTTTCCCCCTCACATATAAGCTAGCTTTCCTAATTCCCTTTGAATGCTCAGATGGGAACTTCAAGTTTAGGCTCATCCTTCAAATTACTCGCTATATTTTTGACAGGCATTTTTCTCATGTTCAGGTTTTTCTTTTAGAATGAGTCTAACAGTTTCTCTATCTAAATTTAATTCTTTAGCCATCATTCTCACCATTGACTGAGTGTTTGGACAAATCACGACTATGAACTTCTGGATATTTTCACCCGTCCCATGAGTGATTGGATGAACACTTCGTGTATCATCTCCGACATCTTCCCGCCCTAGTTTAAACTTTTTGCGCCAGTAAAGCCCTCAACACTTCAACATAGTAGGCTTCTTTCAAAAGATGGTGGGTCTCGCTTGCAGGCTTAACTTTACCCAAAACTTTATACTAATCCTTTGTTCTAAATAGCGATCACTGATTTTGGCATTAAGTCATATAGGTACATTATCAGGTTACGACTGTGAGAAGCCCGAGGTATTAATCTCTTGGGTGTTGCTGGCTTAATCATTTCGCTATTCCTGCCCTTCTGGAATCCACCAGGGAAGTAAGTTATTACTTTTCTGAGTTTTCGCCCTTAGCGTCTAGTCGAGGTGTGTGGCTGGCAATCTCGCACTAACCGGGGCAGAGAATAACTGCGAGGCAAAGCTGGGGAAAAAATAAATCCTCTATAACCTATGTTTGCGTCCAACCCGTGTGTGGAGTTCACAAAGCAGTCGTCACCAAGGTAAAGTTCGTGGCGACTCATTCAATGGACGCATAAACAATAGCCACCTAAACAAGGAGAGGAGGCGCGGGCGGCCGTGGTGTAACGTTCCAACTCGCCCAAGACCTGCAGAAACCCACACACGCCAAACCTACCGCAAGCCCTGGGTTCAGCGCTTGAGTCCCTCGAGGCAAGGCCGCATGCGCAATTCCTCCTTCGCGCGGGTTGGGTTGTGCGCACGCGCACTGAGGCAGCCGCGCCGGGCTCCGCCACACCCGGCCAGACGCGCTCGGGTGCGCATGCCCGCCCGCGGGAAAGGTCGCCGGCGAGGAGGGCGGGGAGGAAGGCTGAGAGAAGAGAGGGCACCCTCGAGCGCCAGGGTGCATTGTGGGAAGGAGGCGGCAGCGTCCCGGGCGGGCTGGAGGTGCAGCAGCGGTGGCGGCGGCGGTAAATCCTCCCGGCCGCTCACAGCACTGTGGAGCCGCGGCCCCAGCCCGGCCTCGGCCCGCGCGCCCCTCCTGCCCCTCGCGGCTTCGCGAGCCAGCCCCTCCTCCGCGCGCGGCCTTGTGGAGCCGGCCGGCCGGCCCAGCTCCCCTCCCCGGCCCCGCGGGGCGGCCGTGCTGCCCTGACGAGGCGGGGAGGGGAGGGCTGGACCGGCCGGTGGCCGGGCGACCATGCCGAACTTCTGCGCTGCCCCCAACTGCACACGGAAGAGCACGCAGTCCGACCTGGCCTTCTTCAGGTTCCCTCGGGACCCGGCCAGGTGAGCGGGGCGCGGAGGCGGCGGGGACCTCGGCGCACGTGCGCCCTCGGGGACCTGGCTGAGAGGGTGCCACCCGGACGTGCGAAATCGGATGAAGTGGGCGCTTAGCGCCTTCGGTCGTCTGACTCGTTTCCTTAGCTGTCAAAGAAAGGTTAGGGCTCCAGGGTCGTATTCCCGGCGGCCCTGCCTTCCCCCACCTCACCCGTCTCTTCTAGGACAGTGTTTCTGTTTGGAGTCCAGCCGCTTTCTTTGATCTTTAATCAGGTCACAACTGCTGCCTCCTTCGGACTTGTCATCGCAGTGTTCAAATGCAGACCGTTACTCATTGTCTCCCTTGGTTATTGTGGGGGACACAGGATAAGAGTGAGGGCATGGGAATAGGTATTGAAACTTCACTCTTCCCTTAGGGTAGCCCATACTGTGGGTCATACTTTGAGAGACACAGGGACTTAATGTGTTAGGCTGCAGGCGTTTCACGGGGCTCTCTTGGCTCATTCATTTAAAAGTCAGTGCGTAAGCATGTTTGGTGTACTCATGTCAGGTGCTGGGAACTCTGAATGATGTCACAGACCGCAGAAAGCGCCTAATCCGCGGAGGGAGTAGATCTGTCAACCAGCGTTGTCATATAGCATGCTATTTATTAGTTGAACAAATGTTTATTGGAAGCCTACAATTGGTCTGAGCACCGGGGGTGGGGGAGGGGGAGGGGAGGAATGAGGCTAACAGATGAACCAGTGTTAAGTCCCTGCTTTCAGAGGCTACATTCAATTGGTGAGAAATGGGCAAGTACAGTATTTACAATCGTGTGCCAAATAATGAAAAAATACCCTAACGGAAAATGCAGCAGAGGTTGGAAGGGTTTAAAAGTAGCCAGGGAACAGCTGGAAAGATGGCTCAGCGTTGAAGACGGCACTTGCAGAAGACCTAGGTTCTGAACCCACATCAGGTGACTTAACTACCTGTTAACTCCATTTCCAGGGGATCTCATGCACAACCTTTTCTGGCCTGTGTGTGTACCAGGCTCAAAGTGTAAAGCACTCGTGCATATAAATAAAATAGATTAAAAAAAAAAAAAAAAAAGTATGGCCAGGGAGCTGAACATGGTGACATGCTCTATAACCCCAGTTCTGAGGAGGTAGGGGAATTGGCTTGAGTTTTGAAGCCAGTCTAAGTTAAAGTTTCAGACCATTTAGGGCTATGGTTGTGAGATCTTGTCTTATCCATTTAAAAAAGAAAAAAAAATGGTAATGAGAGGCACAATTGCTGTTTTAAACAGAGGGAACAAAAATCTCACCTTAGTGAATTTGAGCAGAGTTAAATTAGGGCAGAGGGCAGCATGAAATATCTTAAGACAATTTGGAAACAGGAAGGGTGAAGTCAGGTATACTTGCTGGTGAGGTGTATATAGGAGACACACAGTGTTCAGTAAATTGTTGTCCATGGAAAGGAAAGCACTGTGGCATTTATTCCAAGTGAAGTGGGAGAACTTAGATGTGAGAGAGTTCTTAACAGGATTACTGGCTGCTTGTTAATTTTAGGTAACAAAAGTGAAAGCAGGGAGATTCTTGGTAATCCAGGTCAGTAGAAGAGGAGCAAGAGGTACATTGGTGTATTTTAGGTAAGGTTTGAATGTGGATTATAGGAAAAAACAGAGTCAAGGGTAACTCCAGAGATGATGTATGTGTGTATGTACATGTATGTCTCTATGCATGTGGAGGCCAAAGAACATGAGGTGTCATGCTCTAGTACTTCTTACTTCTTTGAGACAGGGTCTCTGACTAAATCTGTAGCCAGGCTAGTGGTCTGCAATCCCTGTCAGTCCTGTCTCTACTTTCCATAGCCTTGGAGTTTCAGGCATAGCTTTTTACGTGGGTGCAGCGGTCTGAACTCAGATCCCCATGCTTGTGCAGTAAATGCTTTTACCCACTGAGTCACCTTTCCTAGACTCCTGGGATTTTTAACATAAAAGTTACTAACACAAGAAAGATTGGGAAATACAGTTTACTGGGGGGATATTAAAAATATGGTTTGTAATATGACATCTGACAACTTGCTTGTGACAGACTTGGTGGGCATTCAAAAGGTATTTTCAATCTACTGGGCAGTGATGGCACACTTCTTTAATTCCAGCACTCAGGAGGCAGAGGCAGGTGGATCTCTGTGAGTTCAAGGCCAGTCTGATCTGCAGAGTGAGTTCAGGACAGCCAGGACACAGAGAAACCCTGTCTCAAAACAACAACAACAAAAAAGGGTGTCTTCAGCCAGGGGGTGGAGTTAAGTGCTAAAGTCCTAGGTTCTGTCCCCTATACTTGGGGGCAATAATAGATAACATTATACTATACACAGGAATGAATTTCAAATGGCTGCCTTCTCTTTCTTTACATTGTTGTCAATACTTGTTTTTTTGTTGTTGTTTTTGGTTTTTGTTTTTATTGTTATTTTTTTACTTTTTCAAGGTAGGGTTTCTCTTGTATAGCTGACTGTCCCGAAACTTGCTCTGTAGACCCGAGGCTAGCCTCAAACTCAAGAGATCTGCCTGCTTCAGCCTCCTGAGTGCTGGGATCAAAGTCATGTGCCACCATGATTGACATAGATTTTTTGTTTTAAGTCTTTTAATAAATACGTTTATATATTTTTAACTGACCTTGGACATGTGTTCAATGGCCTTTTAAAATATATTTGCCTACTCCAAATATATTTATTTTATTTGTTTATTCAAAACAAGGTCTCATTCCAGCCTAGAATTCTCTATAACCCAGGCAGCCCTTAAACTCAGTCTCCTGAGTGATGGTTATGAACTGCTATGCCCAGCTTGTTTTGTCTTTAATATTTATATTTACAGTTACATGGAACTTGTTTATGTTGTAAAATTACTGGTCAAGATTTAATTTCTTCATATGGATATCCTACTTAGCATTGTTTGTTTAAAGAAAAAATATCCACCTTCTCTGCTTGTTCCAAACTACTTTGAGTTTGTTGTTGTTGTTTTTTAAGTATTTTGGTTTTGTTTTGGACTGAATTGATCAGTAAATCAATATGAGGGGATGGTTTGTTTAGAATTAGATATTTTATGAACTTGTATACCTCCATTTGTCATTAAGAGAGACCCTATTCATCTTTCATAATATTTACCCTAGATGTTTAATATGGAAATGAATAGGATTAGTTAGACTTTTCCATCTCATACTCTGTTCTTGAATTGCTGTTAATATCAAAAACTGGTTTACCTTAAATCAGAGATAGTGTGGATAACACTCCAGAAATTAATTAAAAATATAACTGAGTAGCTCAGTAGACTTTTATAGTAAGACATTTTTGTGCCTAATATTTGCCTTTTGAAACAGTGTTTATGATCATAATTTACAACTGTGTAAAATATTAACATATGGGTATCTTAGGCATGGTTACTGAGTGGTATAATATTTCCTAGCTAAATTAAATGATGTACAATTTAGGTATATGGTTTTAGTTTAGATATGAAAACCATAATAGTCACTGTGGTTTCACATACTTGAGAGTGGAAATAAGTGTTTGGGTGTATTTCAGGGTTAAAGTAGTACGACCTAAGAGGAGCCTGATATGGTGGTGCAGGCCTTTAATCCCAGCACTCCTAGAGGCAGAGGCAGTTGGAATAGGCCAGCCTGGTCTATATATCCAGTTCCAGGCCAACTAGGGATATATAATGAGACTCTGTCTCAAAAAAAACAAACAAACAAAGAGATTTAAGAGGATATATGTATCCTATTAAGAGGAAGTGTGCATATTAATATATACTTGTAACATAATAATTTTAAATCCATATTATAATACAGTATAATATACAAATAGAATATGAATTTGCTTTCATATTTGTGACACTTTTTCCATGGCAGAACTTTTGTTTTTATTAACTTGGAATGAGGGAAAGATCTAGTTGTAACCCATCAAGAAAATACTTAAACATTTTAATCCCTAATTTCTTCATCTGCATTCACCTTTGGAAAGAATTGGAGCAATATCTACCCCTTAATAAGTGCTTAGTAAACATTTGTTTTTCTGAAATCTTAAGCACTAAACATGTGTTTACCTTGGTTAGCATCTTCAATACTTTCATGAACTAGACCATGCAGATGCCGTATCTTTGTTCTTGGAGCTTGCTTTTGCATTTGTACATAGAACATGTGTGTACTATGTCATGTTTGTAATAAGGCAGACAAATGCTTCTTCATCCTTATATGAGGTACTGTAGTTTTTTGTAGAACATGTACTTGATGCATCTTTGCAGTCCTGGGGTGTTTGATTTGCTCAGGTGAAGGCAGTGTGCTGTTGGCCTTGTGGGTTGAGTTTTGTGTTGGCATTCTGTCTGTGCTGCTGCTTGAGTTCTCACTGATTCATACTTGTCTTGACTGAGCAAGTTACTTCCCAACTTTGTAGTTGATGGGTTTATTCTAAATGATTTCAAAAGTTTCTTACAACTTTGATTTTATATTAATAAACTTCTATTTGTATTCTAGATGAGCATATCAGGAATCCATTCTTGCCTTAAAACTAAATCAATCTCTTGTTTGACTTTTGAGGTCTCAACTATGTGGCCTTGTGGACTTGAAATGGATTAAGACCTGCTTTTCTCTGCTTCCCAAGTGCTGGGATTAAAGATGTGTGTACCATGCTGCCTGGCTCAGATTAACTATGTTTTGAGAGGAGTTTTTCTATGTAGCCTAGGCTGGTCTCAAACTCAGAGTCCTTCTGCCTCAACCTCCCAAGTACTGAGATGATAGGTGTGTGCCACTGTGCCCAGCTCAAAAGTTTAAAATTTAAACTTTGAGTTATACTTCATAATTATATTTTGATTTTATTTATAGATGCCAGAAGTGGGTTGAAAATTGTAGGAGAGCAGATTTAGAAGATAAAACACCTGATCAACTAAATAAGCATTATCGATTATGTGCCAAACACTTTGAGACCTCTATGATCTGTAGAACTGTAAGTAATAGCCAGCGTGGCTTCTCTTTCTTCCTTACTATGTCTGGTTTGCAATGTAAATTTTTGTTGGAATATCTACCTATACCTTACCATTTAAGTTGAAAAAGATTTGGAGTTTAGTAGTATTACTTATTTGTTCTCAAAAACTTGACTTTTTAAAACCTGTCTTTGATGCCCTATTTTCCCCTCACTAAAGGTAACAACTTTAAAACTTATAGAAAATGTAAGTGTTTAATACTGTGGCTGTTCATTTCAAGCAATTTTTCTAGATTTTTTTTTTTTTTTTAATGTGGTTTGAGGGATAAAACCTGGAGCCTTCTGTATGTTAGGCAAGTGCTCTACCACTGAGTTAGCCCCAGTCCCCCTCTAGAGCATTCTTGTGAGTGACAGTCTCACCTAGGAAAGATGCTCTTTGTGTTCATGATTTGAACGCCCTCTTAAGAACCAACACTAACTTTGTTCCCACTGTTTACTTTTTAGGGTGTAGCCAGAATAAGAATCTATATCACACAGATATGTAAAAATATTCTCACACCCAGACCTTTCCCTTCTGGGTCCGTTTCTAAAGAGAACAGACCAAAAGATTTCTAATGTTCTAGGATTTTTTTTTTACTGCTATGATTCATAAAAATAAAAAGCCAGAAACAGGCAGATTTAATTGACATGTGTGAACCACTGTAGAAACTAATAAGGAAGAGTTTGGTAAATCCGCAGTGTTCTTCGGTATAACTAACGTTTTGTATTAGGTTTGGGATAGACATAAACTTGACTTGAAGGTACACTATATATTATTATGCAGCAATTTATTTTGATATTTTTTTCAGATACATTTTGCAGAGGCATCAGAAAACTAAAGAATGATTGGGTTATTTTATTTCTCAATGTTAATTGAAGCAGATACTTGTGAAGTCATTGGGAGGTGAGCCAATTCCGGTTCAACAATTTAATCACAAATATTTGAGGGATTTTTTTTTTTTTAAACCTTGCTTTGTTATAAGCGTTTCACTGATCAGCCAAAAGGTTTCATATGTTTTAAGGGCAAACTGCTTTTGTGTTCTTGACATTCAGTTAAAATATCATGAATTATTTTCAAATACACAAACCATGCGTTTTTACTTTTTTATTTTAGTATAATAAATATCATCTTTTAATTGTGTAATTCCAGCCTAACTAATTTGAGAAATTTAAAATATAACTCACTATTGTAGCTGACTTTATTCAGAGTATAGAATAGAAAGATTAGATAGTTTTGGGTTTTTTAATTCCCAAATGATTCCTTCATCGTGAGTAAATTAACCCAAATGTGAGAAATGTTCTTTCTGTGTGCGTAAAGCAAGCAACTTGAAAGCTGGCTTACATGACAGTTGTATTGAAATATGTTAAGCCCGTTGGCTTCATTGGTTTGGCATTTAAGATCTCATTAATATACATATGTAGTTCTGCCATAGCCAAACTTTTATTATCTTTGATGCTAGAGTAAGATCAGTGTAGTTCCTTTAAATTAGCAAAGATTAAACCATGTTATGGAGTTAGAATTGTTCATATGTGGTAGATATAATCTTTTGACATGTATATAAGTGAATATAGAATATCTCATTTTTCATTCATATTCTAATTTTTCTGATCTTTGCTTTGTCTGCTAGATTTGAAATTTTTAAATTCTCTGGAATGTCTCATTCCTCCCCCAATCACCTATTTGTTGTTGACTATTTTTAATTTTGAGACCTTGGCTTGGTGAGAAAGATGAAAAACTCAGGGTATCATGGGTTTTGCTTTCCTCTGTAGTTTTGTCCATACCAGTCCCAATCTAAACTTCCTGGTAGACTCAGTTCTTAGTCCTGCATTAGAAGACAAGTATTAAGAAATTACAGTCAGGTGGTGGTGGCACATGCCTTTAAACCCAGCACTTGGGAGGCAGAGGCAGGCGGATCTCTGTGAGTTTGAGGCCAGCCTGATCTTCAGAGAGTTCCAGGATGGGCTCCAAAGCTACAGAGAAACTCTGCCTCAAAAAAAAACCAAAAAAAAAAAAAAATAATAATAATAAAAATAAAATAAAATAACATTTCAGCTTGTCATGGTGGCTCATATCTATAATTCTAGCAGGCAAGAGGCAGAAGTAGATAGGATCATGAGTTGAAGCCCACTTGAGCAATATGATGAGACCATGTCACAACATATTAAAAATTATATTAATAATAATAAATCAAACTTTGTTTTGTTTTCTGTGACGTGTGGGATTGAATTAGAAAACACTGACGAGTAATTCTCACTGAGTGGATTCAGCACCTCTTTGGATAGAATCCAAGGAGTGTGTTCCACTTAGATATATTTTTCTGTTCTGTCTTCCCAACCGCTTTTACCAAGGTGAAACATTTAGAGAAGTCAGCTTTGCAATAATCACTGCTACCAAGAAAGTTCTTAAATGAAGTGTGTTTTGTGTGTTTCTCTCTAACTGGAGGGAGAAATAAAAGTCACTGTCTCTTTGGACTAGCTAGTGGAATAATATTTATTTATCAGTTACTCTCCTTAGTTAATTTCTTGTCCCAACTTTCTCTTGGCTCACCATGGAAGACTGTCACTATGTAGATTTGGGTCTAAGCAGGGCAGAGAAAGGTGCTTCTTCAGTTATAAGATCATTGGACAAGAAGGAAGTTTAGAAATGCCTAATTGAGCACTAGTAGAATTGTGTGTGGTTGTGTATTTTGTTATTCTTAGTATGTGAATAATTTTGTTTTAGAAGATGTTGATCTATTTGACACCTGACTCCTATTTAGAACAAGAAACTGGAGTCTAAAAAGTCATTGGTCAAGTTAATGTTTTTTACTGTGCCTTGATATTTCCAAGTACTAACAACAACAGTGGAGTGAATGGCAGGTAAGGAGGGAGCATTGTGATTGAACATAAAAGCACATAGATAGTTTGGGAGACCTGGGATTCCTATTGATTTGGTAGCTAGTCGAAGGACAGAACAGATAAGATCTCTGGAAGGGCACCGGATTTTGCAAGTCTGTACTTTAGAGACAGGTAAAAAAGTTCTAGAGAAGTCATTAATGTAGAATTTTATTTACTTTTTTTTTTTTTTTTTAAAGAACCTTCTGAATTCAAACATTTTCTTTTTCAGAGTCCTTATCGCACAGTTCTTCGAGATAATGCAATACCAACAATATTTGATCTCACCAGTCATTTGAACAATCCACATAGCAGACACAGAAAGCGAATAAAAGAATTGGTATGTCATTGACTCTTCAGTTTTCCTCTCCACAATTCTATTAAATCAAGTTGGAACGTTTGTTAACAGGTCTCCCACATAGTATACTAGGAAGTGGGTGCTTGCTTAGTCTGTCTTAGAACTATTTAAACCGGAAAAGTTCCTCCAGATATAGCCAGTTGATAGTTGTTGACTTGGGACAAAATGCTGTTGATTATAGGCCACTAGCTCATTGCTCTCCTGGGACTGGTATCAAATGAAATTGGTGTGTTTTCAGAATTCGGCACAAGGGATAAAGAAAAGGAAAGTGTTAGAATTTGAGATCTAAATTTTTTAGAGATGAGAATTTCATTATTATTGTTGACAGGGTCTAGAAAATGTTTAAAATCTCATATAATTTATTTATAGGCTTTTGTAATCCTCTCAGATCCGATAGCTGAAACCTACCTATAGTTTGCTGACCTCAGGTGAACACCATTATTTACACATTACCACTACCAAGGCCTTTTTTGTTCGATTTTGTCAGTTATGTAATTATTTATTAGGCACACATGCCGTGGTATCATGCATGTGGACACCAGAGGACAAATTGTAGGACTTGGTCTCTCTTACCTAGGGAGCCCAGGATGGGCTTGTGAGGCACACACCATTGCTTGATAAACTGTCTTACTGGCTCAGCTCCCCTTATCCAATTTTGAGGACAAGTTCCTGTTAGCTCTTCAGAGCTTGTTTTGTTTCAAGAAAAATTTGCATGTTGTAGGCACAGCTTCTGAAAGCTAGGTGGGACTCAGTGCAGCCTCCCAGCTTGGAATGGGTGGGAGTTTTGTTTGCCTGCCCAGTTTCTTGGTTTTCTCTTCTTGTGGCTTAATTGTGTTTCTAAGTTTGTGATCTTCATCTAGAATTTTTTAATGCTTCACTTTAACCTGTTCCTAAACTACTTAGGGAGTGTTTTCAGAGTCGGTAGTTAATCAGCTCAGTAAGCACTATACTTGTGAATTATTTTACTAGTTTCCTCTTGATTGGGGGTGGGGGTAATACTTTTTTGTTTTTTCTGCTTAGCTGGCAGGATTTTATAATCTCTAGTTCTTTAAGGTTATTGTTTTTGTTCTGAAAACCTCTTCGTGTGGTTTATTTCAAATGTTGGGTGGTACACAGTACTCTAGTCCACAGGATCTTGTGTTTGTGTCTTCATTGTCCCTGAAGTCTGGTGCTTCCTCAGGTGATGAGCTTCCTCAAGCTCCCTGAAAGCTTTCTCAGGTTTTTTTAATATGGACATTTAAATTTTACTGAACAGTGTCAGGGTTATAGCCCTTGGTACAGTGCTTGTCTGGCATTTGCAGAGTACTGGGTTTAGTCCCAAGCACCACCAAAACAATAAAAAAAATAGACTAAAAAATAGCTGGGCAGTGGTGGCTCACACCTTTAATCTTAGCACTTGGGAGGCAGAGGCAGGTGGATCTCTGTGAGTTCGAGGCCAGCCTGGCCTACAGGGTGAGTACCAGGACAGGCTTCAAAGTTACATAGAGAAACCCTGTATCAAAAAACAAATAAAAATCCATAGTGTATTTTCATTCCCTTTATTATCTAGTCTGATGACCATTTTACATTTCAGTGCTTAATCATGCTTATTTTTGCTTCATCTCCCCCCCCCCCCTTCTGCTTCTCTGGGATTTGTTGTAGATGAATGCTGGCATTTATACTCAGTCCTTTGTATCAGCTGCTGCATACCTATACTCTGCCTTTCATGGCAGGCACACTTCCACAATGCTCTCCTTTAACTGCTGTCCTCTGGGTTGGGGGGGGGGGGGGGGCTCTGTTCAACTTAACCAGACTGCTAATGGTTCTTGTTAGCAGTATTATCTAGAGCTGCCCATCAGGTACTCTGCTGTCTCTGGCTCTCATTGGCACTTGTTTTGTGACACCTTTAGGGTTAGATTGTGTTCCCTTGAATTTGATGCTAAGTGCTATGGTGTGTCTTCATCCCTTATCACTCAGTACACATTTGTCCAGTTAGGATACTTAAGGGAGAAAGTATGTTAAGAACCCGTGCTTTCCCTTCTAATACTTTATAAGCTTGGAATCATGAGCATATTACATAGTTTTGGTTTCCTTTCGTCTGTTTGAAAAATGTATTCTACATGAAGAATTGATGCTCTTTGGGGCTAAGGATATAGCTTAGCCTATTAGAATGCTTGTGTAACATGCATGAAGTCCTGGGTTCAGTTCCTAGCACCACATAAACCAGCACTTAGGAAGTGAAGGCAAGAGGATCAGAAGTTCAAGGTCATCTTCAGCTATTTAGTTCAAGACCATCCTGGAATACAGGAGACCCTTTCTTTAAACAACAGTAACAAAACTCCTTAAACTCCTAAATGAGATTTATTTTCCCCTTTAATATGGGCTTTTTTAAGTCTAAGATGATTTACTAGAGATGATTGTGTTGAATTTTTTTCTTCTTTTTTAGAGTGAAGATGAAATCAGGACACTGAAACAGAAAAAAAGTAAGTGATAGTGTTAATGACTCAGCTTCTGAAGGCCTTTTTAAAAGGCCTTGACCTGGTAAGAACAAGTAAATATGTTTTATATCCAGAACCTCCCTTGAGCATGAATGTAAAAGTGTGGTTGACTTTGTCGTACATTCTGTAGTTACTGGACACTACCATCTTAGTTCATCCTGTATCTGCAAAGGATTGTTGTACTATAAGCATTGCCATGTACAGAGCACAGATGACCTCTCTCCTCGAGGTGCTCTTGAGTGGCAGGCCTCAGAGTGTACCAGTAGAGAAGGAAGCTCCAATAAAGCCAGCCAGTCTAATTCCACCCATGCACTTTGTGGAGCATAATAATTTCTTGGCTGTAAAGGCAGTTGGTACTTTGGGTGTAGTGACTGCAGAGTCTTTGTAGGTGCTGATGTGTAAGCTGTACCATCAAAGGATGAGGCTAGAAGTTGTTTCTATTCTTCCCAGTTGACACCATTTCTCCTCCTTTATCTTCTCTTGCTACTATAGATATAAGCTTTGATTGATGCCCTTCTATCATCCTAGTGCTTTACTTCTCACAGTAGCTACATGATAAGTAATCCTATTTTCCTTTTTTATAGATGAGGAAGCAGATGCAGCAAAGACAGACAGGAAAGGTATTCTACATACAGTAGAACAAAATAAGCTGCTAGATTGAAATAACCACACTCATTTAGATGTTGTTAGCGTTTCTGACAGCCTATGGTGCTTAACAAATGAACCCAGAGGAGAGAGCACAGAGTTCAGAACTTGCAGCATTGTGAGCTGCTTTCAGTTTGTTTGTTTTGGTTTTTCAAGACAGGGTTTCTCTGTATTGCTTTGGAGGCTGTCCTAGAACTAGCTCTTGTAGACCAGGCTGGTCCCCAACTCACAGAGATCCGCCGGCCTCTGCCTGCTGAGTGCTGGGATTAAAGGTGTGTGCCACCACCACCCGGCTGCTGCTCTCAGTTGGAACCACTGAGAAGGTGATAACATGGCCAGGCTTCCATGGAGCTCTCTGGGCTAAAAAAGGCAACCATGTAGGCAGAAGGGCCAGAACTGGAAGAATTTTATATGTAGGTAATTCACATATAAAATTATGTCCGAAAGTGAAAAAGAGAGCTTTTCACTTTATATTTTTTATTTTGTTCTTTATTAAGCATCTTTTTTTAAATAATAGAATTAATACTTATTGATAGGAAATGAAAGAATAAAGGAGACAGAGAGAAGGTAGGGGCAGCAAGAAAGGCAGACATGTAGGATAATGTCTTTCTTTCTGGGTAGTGCATATAATAGAGGAGGAACTATGTACACTGAAGAGGATTTAGGGAAGAGTCTTCCCTGGCCCCATTGAGCCCTGCTGAGCTCTGAGTCTGGGATGCCTAGAAGCACAACTTACACAGTCCTAGTCACACTAGACTTTGCTCTAGTCTAGCTGCCTTAGTGCTTTGACTAGTGTTTCTGTACCACCTGCCTTCTTCACTTGTGTCCCCAGTTCTCAAGTAATTATCAAATGCAATTTTCTCTTCAGTTGTGTTCTGTCCCTTCCAGTGATGCTGTACAATTTTTTAGTGGCTTTCTCATAGACTTAGTCTTTAAGAACTGGGTTGTAAATGATTCTTCAGATTTTAATTCTTTTCCTAGGACCATTACTGACCTATATGACTGTAGACAGGATACTTTCTCCATCCAGATTTGAAAAGACTAGCTGAGCTTGCTAATACTATAATGTTAACCCCACCCCTATTCTATGAATCTATATTATGTTGGTTTTTATAAAACTGTCTGCCATATAGAAGCTTTACATGCAGAGGCAGCATCTCTGTAGATCTTGGATTTTGTTTCATCTCTATCTTTGTGATTTTATCTGTGGCCTTGGGCAAGTTATTTACTGTCCTTGTTTGTCAGGTGGGATTGATAGCATCTGCCTGAAGAAAATAATGTGATACATGTAAAATGTAAAACTACCCATGGAAATGCTTTTTCTTTTCACCTTCCTTTTTCTCATGGTATGGACTCTCTGTCATTTCATGTTAATGCTTTGTGAAATAACTTGTAATTTTATTAAAAATTGTTCCTGCTTCATCACAGCATGTATGTTTATTCAAATCAGTGTACAGCATTTGTCTCTCCTTTTACTAGCTTATTTTAATTTGTGTCCTATTCTGTTGATGTTCTATTAATGGTGGATAAATGGGTTTGTGGGTTTTAAGTATTTAACCAATCGAAAGTATAATCTGTTTTGTCTTGTGGTTCCTCGTGAATCTGTTTGTAAAGCTAACCCTTTGTTTTCCAGTTGAGGAAACTTGTGAACAAGAACAGGAAACTAATAGCAATGCTCAGAACTCCAGTGCTGAAACTGGGAGCCAGCAGGATGGGAATGTTTTACCTTTAACCCTTGAAGAGAAGGAGAACAAAGAGTACCTCAAGTCGTTGTTTGAGATTCTGATCCTCATGGGAAAGCAGAACATACCCTTGGATGGGCACGAGGCTGACGAGATCCCAGAAGGCCTCTTTGCTCCTGATAACTTTCAGGCGCTGCTGGAGTGCCGAATTAATTCTGGAGAAGAGGTTCTGAGGAAGCGCTTTGAGACCACAGCAGTGAACACCTTATTCTGCTCCAAAGCTCAGCAGAGACAGATGCTGGAGATCTGTGAGAGCTGCATTCGGGAGGAGACGCTCAGGGAAGTAAGAGACTCACACTTCTTTTCCATTATCACAGACGACGTGGTGGACATAGCAGGAGAAGAGCACCTGCCTGTGCTGGTGAGGTTTGTCGATGAAGCTCATAACCTGAGAGAGGAGTTTGTGGGCTTCCTGCCCTATGAAGCTGATGCAGAGATTTTGGCTGTGAAATTTCACACTACAATAACTGAGAAATGGGGATTGAATATGGAGTATTGTCGTGGTCAGGCTTACATTGTGTCCAGTGGGTTTTCTTCCAAGATGAAAGTTGTTGCTTCGAGACTTTTAGAAAAATACCCCCAGGCTGTCTACACACTCTGCTCTTCCTGTGCCTTAAATGCGTGGTTGGCGAAGTCTGTCCCTGTGGTAGGGGTATCTGTGGCTTTAGGAACAATTGAGGAAGTCTGTTCTTTTTTCCACCGATCACCACAGCTGCTTTTAGAACTTGACAATGTAATTTCTGTTCTTTTTCAGAACAGTGAAGAGCGGGGTAAGGAACTGAAAGAAATCTGCCATTCCCAGTGGACAGGCAGGCATGACGCCTTTGAAATCTTAGTGGATCTCCTACAAGCACTTGTTTTATGTTTAGATGGTATAAATAGTGATACAAATATTAGGTGGAATAACTGTATAGCTGGACGAGCATTTGTACTCTGTAGTGCAGTGACAGATTTTGATTTCATTGTTACCATTGTTGTTCTTAAAAATGTGTTATCTTTTACAAGGGCCTTTGGGAAGAATCTCCAGGGACAAACTTCTGATGTCTTCTTTGCAGCCAGCAGCTTGACTGCAGTACTGCACTCACTTAACGAGGTGATGGAAAATATTGAAGTTTATCATGAGTTTTGGTTTGAGGAAGCCACAAATTTAGCAACCAAACTTGACATTCAAATGAAACTCCCAGGGAAATTCCGGAGGGCACAGCAAGGTAACCTGGAGTCTCAGCTAACTTCTGAGAGTTACTATAAAGATACGCTCAGTGTTCCCACAGTGGAGCACATTATTCAGGAACTTAAAGATATATTTTCTGAACAGCACCTCAAAGCTCTGAAATGCCTATCTCTGGTACCCTCAGTGATGGGGCAGCTCAAATTCAACACATCAGAAGAGCACCATGCCGACATGTACAGAAGTGACCTGCCCAATCCTGACACGCTCTCAGCTGAGCTTCACTGTTGGAGAATCAAGTGGAAACACAGAGGGAAGGATATTGAGCTCCCATCCACCATTTATGAAGCCCTTCACCTTCCTGACATTAAGTTTTTCCCCAATGTATATGCCTTGCTGAAGGTCCTATGTATTCTCCCTGTGATGAAAGTTGAGAATGAGCGCTATGAAAGTGGACGGAAGCGTCTCAAGGCATATTTGCGGAATACTTTGACAGACCAGAGGTCAAGTAATTTGGCTTTGCTTAACATAAATTTTGATATAAAACATGATCTGGATTTAATGGTGGACACATACATCAAACTCTATACAAATAAACCAGAGCTTCCTACAAATAACTCAGAAACCATTGAAAATACCTAAAAGATTTAAAAAGTGGCTGTTGTCTTATGTTTGCTATTGGAAAAAAAGCTGTAAGGTATAGTAGGCCAATTAATCACTGTATACCTTACTGATAGACCTCCAGTTAAATGCATCTTTAGCTATTGCTAGGCCACGTATTTAAATGGCCCCCGTTTGAACTTTCATGCTTTCAGTATCTTCCAGAAGTTGGCATTGGGAATGCCAAAATGTCTCCCTGCTAGAGATACTCTGGAATTGTTAAAGTCATTTTAGATATAACATTATCATTGTGGAACCAGTTGTCAGCTGTTGGGTTATCAGGTCTTTGAAAAAATGAATTTTGTGAGAGATACATTTTATAATGTGTTGTGATATAAAGTACACCATTGACTTTTGACTTGTAGGAGTTATAGGTGTTTAAAATTTGTGGTAGCAGCACTTGGAAGGCATGGGGATCACAAGTTTTAGGCCAGCCTGGGCTACTAAGTGAGATCCTGTCTCAAAAAGACAAGGGCTGGGGTATAGCTTAGTGGAGCACTTGCCTAGCATGTGCAAGCTCATGCCTCAGTACTGCAAAAGCAAAACTACAATAAAATCCCAACTGTGTGATGGGTGAACAGGCATAGGAGTTAGAAGAGAAGGTTATGAGCTCAGGAAGCAGGCTTCAGCATAGTTCTGTCAGGATGGAAGGACCTCAAAGGACAAGTGAATGGCAGAGTCAGGCACTGTTGCTCCCCATTTGGTTGATGCTGTCTGTATCCCTTTGTTAAGCCCACATTTTCATAGGCATCTCCGCAGGTAGATTCACTTCTGCTTCACGGTAAAGACAGAGGCAAAAGCGATCGATCGATACAGGCACCTGATTTGTCTATGTTCTTCTGTCTTTTTACATGATTATGTCTACTGCCTCATCTTGATTTATAAGCAAAACCTACAAAAATAAATGTTTTATGGTTTATCTAAAAAATAATACAGAAAATATTACTGTTATTTTTGGTGAATAAAATCAATTTTGTACAGTTTATTTCAATCTAAATAAAATGTGAATTTTGTTTAAATTTCAATTGAGATATTTTTGGTGGATCAGAACACATTCTTGTATATTTTCTTAAAATGGTTACTTAATAATTACCCTCATGATTTATAATTCAAGATGAATTTTTTCCTTTTTGATATATAGTTTAAAGTATAGGAAAAAATTAAAAGTAAGAAATTATTAATTGTATTGTTTATCCAACTGATTTGTATACTATGGTCCCTGCTATAGGTTTTGGGGGCCTGTGTACTGTTTGTTGCTGATTAGAGTGTCGATGGGTGGATTGCATAACCGCTGTTGTTTTTTTGTGTGTTGAAGGGAGTTTATGTTATTTGAGCCTCGGACAGCAGAATTGAACAAATTTGGTGCAGCACTGGGTCAAGCCTGGTATATGTGTCAAATCAGGACATGTTGCCATTGCAGGTTATAAAAGATAAACTACCGTTGTTAGCACTCTGCATGATTTTTCTGTCCTTAACAGAGAGAACTGACCAATTTCAGGGTGACAGTGAAGGAGATCAGCCCTGGCCTGTCATTGGTTTGTATTGAGTTTTTGGAATACTTACAAGTGTTGTGCCTGGATACAACCAAGGTCTATTTCCTCCACCATAGGTGGTACTGTGGGGATTAGGTAGTTTGTTGTTAAAGCCCTGTTGCTGCCCAAATTTAATGGCTTAAAGAAACAATTTCACTTTTCACAGTTTGGGGGTTGGTTAAATGTTTCTTTATAAGGGTCATGTGGTCTTCCTGCCTTTTGTTGAAAATTTGTTGGAGTAGGTGGGATGGCCAGGTCTCTCTATGTGGTCTAAGAGTACCAAGGTGCCAAGGGTACCTTCAAAGTCTAGACTCAGGAACTCATGGAGTATCACTTACATCACATATTGTCAAAGCAAGTTGCTTGCCTAGATGGAAGGGATGAGCAATACATTTCCTTAGACAGCAGAAGTTGCAAAGTAGGTTCCATTTTCAGCCCACCACACCATGTGTCCAGAATTATTGAAGGTGTCATCTTTTGTGTTTGGGTATTCTCTAATTTGGGTCTGTGTGGAAAGTGTGAAGACCTCATGTGTGCCAGGTAGGCATTCTGCTACAGCTGCACCCTGGCAGAAGCCCTAGTGTGTTAAAAAGTGTTTTCATGCCAGATGTGGCAGGTGGATCTCTTGAGTTCAAGGCCAGGTTGGTCTACAGATTAAGTTCCAGGACAGTCAAGGCTACACAGGGAAGCCCTGTCTTAAACAAACAAACAAAAATTAGGTAATTAGAAAATGGTAGCTCATTATGTCACAAATATGCCAGGCTGCTCAGCTAATTATTGGCAATAAGCAAGTACACTTACCCAAAAAATTTACACCCTAGAGTTGGCCTGTGGGACAATAACTGTATTTTATTTCTTCAAGATTAATTTTTATTTAAAATTGTATGTATGTATTGGGGAGGAGGGTTGTGTTTGTGAGTGCAGGTGCCATTAGAGTAGAGGCCCTAAAGCTGCCAGACGGTGCTGGGAACTGCCTGGTCTTCTACAAGAGCAGTAAACTCATAACAATCTAACCATTTCTACCCCCTCCCCCCCACGCACACACCATTCGAGATTGTACTTTTAAATAATCGTAAACACAAAATGCTCAACTTTAGTAGATTAATTAAAAAGAAAACAGTAGATTGGATTTATTAAAATTGAAGCAAAGGAAAATAAAAGTATTCACAAGAGCCTTGTGTAGTTTGAAGAAAAAGTCACAGCTTGCAAAATGTAAGAAATATATTCAAGAATTAACTTCTAATTACGGGAGGTTTTGCTCTTGAAGTTGCACAGTTGAATCCTACTGTAGAATGGTGACCTTATACAATAGATGAGAACTGAGCCTTCATTAGATTTGTGTGTCATTTCTATCGCATTCTTAATGGACTCCCATAAGGTCAGTAGCTGTTTGAGTTGGAAGAGCCCTCCCCTGGAGATAAGCCCTTTTGAATAATAATTACAATAATAACAATTTGTCTGGATCTGGTTTATTTTCATCTATGGGGTGGGGAGTGAAGTGCTTCATCACTCAAAGGAAAGTTGCATTTGCAGTGTTTGTTAATATTTATATATTTCAGAGCTGACAAAGCACCTTCATTGTCTCGGTCATTTTCCAGGGAAACTTGGGCAGGTATCAGCTCCATTTTTCAGTTGAGAAAGCAAGCGCAGAGGTAAATTAATTGTCCCAATTAAATAGCTAACCAGTGCCAAAACCAGGTACTTCAGCCCAGGCATTTGATCTTAAAATTGATTGTGAAAGCTACTTCATTCTTAGGGTTTGTAAAGGAAATATTTGCCTTGGACATAGACTTTTACGTTCTTGCTTCATCTGTTGCCAGCTTTCAGCACAACATCGAAAATGCACTCATTATAGTTGACATGGGTTTCTTGGAGGGAAAGTTGGAGCCCACAACTTCTGAGGATTTACAAACTGGATGTAGAAATGCTGCTACCTTTGTTCAGCTGCCAAGACACTATCACAAAGGGCTGTGGGGTCCAGGTTCATTTATTTCACGAGTGGGTACAGCTTTCTCCTTGTCATCGTCAAAGGCTGCTCTAGCCAGCTTTCTATGGCCAGGAAAAGCAAAGTAATAGTATAGATTAGCATAAAAATGTCTCCTAGGTCAACTTCAGGAAATAATTACTGACTTAGGAACAATAAGTCTGATCTGTAGGTTGGCAGTTCATTTCCAAACCTGTTTTTATGCCCCTTACTTCTCACCATGAATGCTATATGAATAGAATACACTACATGCCACTATATTTGTGTTCATAAATTACTTGGACAGAGTGAACAACAGACTTCAAAACTAAGTAGAGGTAGTAAATCTGCCCTCTTTTTAATGAGTTTAAATTTACAGTAGTAGTTTGAACATCTGGAAGTTTAAAGTCCTAATTCGTTCCAAATGTTCGACAGGGATATACTGCAAAAGAGGATATTGTAATTGAGGGATCAAGAAAACCGTTGACTCAGTCTGAGGGCTTTCTATTTTCTCTATGTACATTAATCACTATGCACAAGAGGCTGACAGCAAAGAAGAGCTGGACCCAGACATCCAAGTTGACTTACATGCGTAACTTTCACAGGACGGTTACTGAAGGGGTAAGCTTAAATGCTGCTAATTAACATCTGGCATACAGTGGGCAGTGTTTCCTCTCTCATTTGCTTTATTCTTAAGGACATAAGAATGGGGTTTTTTTTTTTTTGAATTATTAAAACTGGACTTAGAAAAGTCAAAACTTCTGACTTCTAAATTGTAATTTTGATTAATGGGTCTTGTAATCCAAGAATATGGTCTGCAGCCAACATCTAGCACTAGACTAAGCATTCATTTAATGTAGTTAACTTGAGTCCCCGTGGGATGCTTGTGAGGTGCCGATTGGATTTTCCTACAGCAGCAGGAGAGTTTCTGTTCACAGTAGCAGCTTCTGCTAGCTGCTTTGGTGTATGCCAGGCCTGTGCTGAGGCGGTTTACTTGGCCTATCTAGTTGAAACCTCTACCCCATAAAGAAGGTACTTGTACCTCCTTTCCTGAGCCTAAGACTCAGAGGAGTCAGACACTAATGAGCTATTGATCCAGGAGTCCAGCACAATGTGAAGGTCTGTTTGCTTCTTACCCTAATTTCAAATTAACACTGGATGGCTGCAGTGCTCAAACCATTTAGCATCAGACACAAGGCTAAGTAGCATGTGTACAGAGAATAGAGCAAAGCCCATTCTGTATACAAAGGTGGATAAGATGGAATCCAGGCCTTCAGTGAGCTCAGTCAGATGGGGGGGGGGCAGACATGCAAGCTGGGGACCACCAGTATCAGGGCTACAGGTAGATGATAAGTGTAATTAGCCATCCTAATTAGGGCACATTTCACAATGCAAGGGCTTTCTCTAGATGTCATGGACTTCACAGCAATGCAGAACTTTCCAGGTCATCTTCACTAAGGAAACCTCCGGTTGTGAGAAGAGGATAGCATTCGGAGGAGGCAATACCCTATGTGGCATATCACTAGCCTCACTGCTCAGCCTTCATACCACAGCTTAGATGCCACTTTTTGTAGGGGCTTCCCTGGACAAGTAGCCCTTACCTGTGTTTCTGGGTTTGCCCAGGACATTCATTGATGGAAGTCCTGTGAGAACCTCTGTGGTTATTGGGGACTCTAGTCTTAAAGCTCAGAGCATGGACATCATTGAACACAGGAAGCTGACAGGAAGGACAATAGCCTTTGCAGAAGAAGTCTATAACAGCACCAGTTGTTTCCCAAACATCCCCTTTAAACTACCAAGGGATGATGGCATATAACTGCACCAGGTTTGCCACTGTCTTTTCCGGTAAAGATCTAGGGAACACGTTTGAAGCCACTGAAAAATAACATTTGCTAAGACATGGACCTTTGAAAGTGGTGTTTACCAAGTAACTGAATGGCCCCAAATAGTTTTAAGTTTCTATTGTATCCTTCCTGGTGAAAACAGGGCTGTTATTTTGACAGTCATCTCCCAAAGAGATAAAATATTAATAACATATCTTGTATGCAAGGTCTATGAGTATGTAATGCTGCTTCCTGACACCAATATTATCCATGTTATATTGAATTCTACATAGTAGAGAGTATACTAATTGGGATTCTCTTAAGGAATGGACCTGGTTTGTGTGTGTGTGTGTGTGTGTGTGTGTATTTAGGTGGTTTACAGGCTGTGGTCCAGGCAGTCCAATAATGGCTGTCTCAAAGGAAAGACCTAAGAATCCAGTAGTTTTTCAGTCCTCAAGGCTGTATGGCTCACCAGTCCCAATCTGGTGCTGGAGTCCTAGAGGATTCCTGGAGATGCTGGTTTTCAGTTCACATTGGAATTCTGAAGGTGAATTTAATACTGGCTACAGCAACAAGATAAACTCGCCAGTGAAAGTGAGGGCAAGCAGACAAAGGCAATTGTTTCCTTTCACGTCCTTTTATTTTGGCTGCACCAGGTGTGGCCCAGATTTAGTGTGGGTCTTCCTGTTGCAAATAATCTGATTAAGAATACCCAGCAGTATGGGTTTTAGTTGATTCCAGATGTAGTCAAGCTGACAACCAAGATTAGCCATCATATAGGGATGGAGAGCCAGGAGGCATCTCGGAGGCTACATAGACAGCCATTCATTTTACAGAGGACTGAACAGGACAGCTTTCTCCAAATCACACCCCTGGATGGTGGTGGAGGCCAGGGGTGAGCAGAAGTGTCATGTGGGTGCTGTGTTTTGTCATACTACACAGAAGAAAGACTGAATCATGTCTTGGCTGGTGAGCAGTGTCTGCCCTTTCAACTATTACTAATATAAACAGTAATCCTGGATGGGTGTCAGCTTTACAGGGGAGAGATTTATTAAGCAGGCAAGGCTCTGGGGTTAGTGCTTGGCACACCACTGGGTTTTGTTACCATAAAAGTTTGCTCTAAAAATACTTGATATTAATGGCATCTTTTCAAAGTATGCATGTGCATGAATGCATTTACATGTTTTCTATAATGCTATGTGTTCTATAATACATGTTTTTCTTGCCTTAGACTCCAGTAGCACTCTAAAGAAATTTCCATATTATTTATGACAACATTTTCCTTCAAGAATATGTTATTTCAGTTCCCTTAATATATATCATACCAGTCATTATTGTAGGTGTTTTGTCTGCAAAGGTTGCACCCTAGAGGCAACATGCTAGTCTGCTTATTCTTCAAGCCCAAATGTCTACTATCTATCAATTTCCTCCAGTTACCGCCCTTTCTTGCTGCCACCCTAGTCCAAACTGCCATCATCTTTTACTCTACTTTTCTATCTGAGTTCTTCTTCCAGTGTGGTTGGAGCACAAATGCTCCACGCTGAGGCCGCTGATCATGAGTGAGGGCCCAGTGTGTACTGCTCTGTGCCCACCAATGACCTCAACCTTAATGGTTCTCTTGGACTTCTCTCTTTCATCCATCCTATGCAGAGAAGCATGTTCAGGATGCCCTTTGAAAGCCACTGGAGGAGTACTTCCTATTGTAGGAGAGGCCCAAGTTCACTGTATCTTCATGCTCTCAGCCTCACTTACTCTTAGCTTGCTTTTTAAATCATTCACCTTTTGCTGTCTGCGTTGATCTCCACGGAGGAGTTTTCTCTAGATCGTTGGTTTCAGTGGTTCTCAGCCTGTGGGTTGCAACTCCTTTGGGGGGTTGCATATTGGATATTTACAATATGGTCATAACAGTAGCAAAATTGCTGTTAGTGAAGTAACAATGATGTAATTTTGTGTTTGGGGGGTGACCACATCATGAGGAACTGTATTAAAGGGCTGCAGCATTAGGATGGTTGAGAGCCACTGCTAGATGCTTCCAAAACCAGGCTTCCTTCTCTAGAAGTGGCTTCTCTTCTCTACAAGTTCTAGACCCAGGTCCTGTTCACTGTGGTTGTGCTGTCATACCAATCCAGGTAGGTACCAGTTGCTCTGTGCCTTTCTAGTGAATGAGCAAAGGAAGTCTTAGGACCACTGGGGAATTCAGAGTGGCTAGAGAATTAAAGGAAAGGAAGAGTTTCAGAAGCCAATCTAAAGCTTTAGAAGTCCTGCTCAGGTGCTTCCCATCAGTCTCTGGCCAAGGAGTATTCAAGAGAGGCTGAGCTTAGTGTCCTTGCAGTTTCTGGACAGGTTTGGAGAGTGAGAGATGCAGTCAAACTCAAACATCTTGGTCACTGCTAACTATGATTATTAATAAGTCTGTGATTGGTAAAGTCTTTCTCCCAGAATGTTCCAAGATTTTGAGACAAGTACCCTGGGCACCACTGCACTAATGACCCTGGCAGGGACTCACCACCCTCCCCTGCAATCTTACCTCTTCTTTCCTAGTCAAGTAATCCCTACCTTGGGCTTTTCTTCCCTTCTCAAACCACAGCCCATATAGTTTCATTGCCATCTTCAGAGCAGGCTTCTGTCTGAGCTCCTGCCTTTTACAGAGATGGATAAAAGACCTGAAATGAGTGAATGAGAAGCTGTGTCCCTCTACGAAATTATCTACCACAGTGGCATTTCCCCCAGGAAGAGAAATAATTAAGTTAAAATTTAAGACCTAGCAACGGTGATGCCCACTCAAGGATAAATTTCCTCTGCATAACATGAAATTTATCCCTGTGCTTAAATAATAGAAACCTGGGATTGAATTTTGCATGACAGGGTTTTTCTGTATTGCTTTGGAGCCTGTCCTGGTGCTTGCTCTGCAGACCAGGCTGGCCTTGAACTCAGAGATTCCCCTGCCTCTGCCTCCTGAGTGCTGGGATTAAAGATGTGTGCCACCAGCACCATTCACATTTAGAATGTGAGCATTGAATGTTTATCAAATTCTTCCTCTGCCTTGTGAGACAAGTTAGGCATATTCTCTCATTTGAGGCCTAAAATTTGACCAAGTTGATGTATTGTCCCTACAAGTAAACCAAATTTCAAAGAGGTCACTTGTCTAAGGCCAGCTTCTGTGCAAAGCCAGAGGCCATGGTCTGCACAACAGTGTGGCCAGCCTCATCCTCATCACCACAGACTTTTTGCCTGCTCAATCCTCCTAATAGCTTCTCAGCTGGAGACGCTATCCCTGAGAGACTTGCTGAAGGCAGCAATACTGGGCATCGCCTAGGCCTCTGCCCCTGTGACTCTTTCAGCAGGGCCCTGCACACCCTGTGCTGGTTGGAGGGGTCTCATCTTAGCAGTGAAGACTTGGAGCTCTGGTAGAGAAAGCCTGTGCCATCTGTGGGAAGAGAGGTGAGGTGAGGAGAGGCCTGGAGAAGCTGCTGAGTCTTTCCTGCTGAGGAGAGTAGGGGCAGGTCTGGGAGCTTGAGTGAGGGGGTCAGGTAAGACATCGACAGGAGAAAGCAGGCATTTAAATGAAACCCGGGCTGGCTTGAGGAACACTGTCAGTTTTCCTTACTGTGATAACTACCCAAGGAAAAGGACAGATTCATCTTGGCTCTGAGTTTCAAAGGTTTCAGCCTGGAGCCAGCTGGCTCTGCCATTCCTGGGCATGTGTCAAGGAAGATATTGCAGCAGAGAGTGTAGAGAAGCAAAGCTGTCCACCTGAGAGGCCTGAAGCAGGGAGAGTGCAAGGGGCCGTGTACAGAATATCCCCTTCAGGGGCTGTCTCCCGTGACTTCCTTCTACCTCCTGAAGCTTTTACTACCTCCCAGTAGCCTGGTAGGCTATGGTCTGGTCATGGATTGATCCAGATCAACCTTTTGTATTATTTTGCTGGGTTCAAGCTTTTAATGCATGAGCTTTTGTGGTGCATTTAGAGCCCAACCATTCTAGAGACAGGAGCCTTGGGTGATCATCCCAGCATGTAAGTAGCCTGCCTGCTAGTCCTCCTCTGGACCTCTCCTCATCTGTAAAGCAGGGGTGCACATCCTTCACGACGAAGGAGAAGATGCCCAGTCACTCATAATACTCTAGTACTTAATTGAAACACAGGTGAGGTTCGCATTATCTGGAAGTCTTTCTGGATGTCATCAGCAGGTCAGGATGCTGGCTGAGGTGGGCAGCATGGTGGAGAGGCACCAGAGCCTAGAGCAGGGAAAGCGATCACTGGTCTCCTCCGGGTCTTCCTCCTTCCGTGCCTTCAATCCTCATGGCTCCTGTCCTGACTCTGGATTCTGAGAAAATGTTGAGACATATTTTTGATTGAATAATAGTGTTCAGAGGAACTAAAAAGCACTTCTACCATGCATGCACTGGTTTTAAATTGCATCTCAAGTCCAAGACCATTAAATCAAAGGGGACTGTGTATCTTAGGATAGAGAGAATAATGATCTGCCATTTTTGAGTTAGAAATATGGAATTCAAGGCTACCATTCCAATTTCGGTTCTTCCACAGACCAGCTTTGTTATTGCAGGCCAGAAATGTAATTGCTCTGATCAGCTCATTCTCATGATGGTCTATAAAATGCCATGGTTCGGGAGTGAGCAGTTAAGGCTGATTTGAATCTCAGTATCCATTCATTTTGAAAAGAGATCTGCAGAAATGGTATTTGTCTAATTAGAAGCTGCTGGTTTTTTTTTTTTTTTTTTTTTTTCAAAACAACTCTGTGCTTTTTGTCAGGGTAGCATAAGAGCAGCACTTCTCACCCAGGGGCTAGTTTGCCCATGGTGTTGTGTTTGCCTGTGTCTGAAGACATTTTTGGCTCTCCCAACTGATGCTGGAGGAGTCCCAGCATCAAGGGAACAGGGAACAGGGGCCAGGAGGGCAGGAATGTATCCTACAGTGCAGGGGAGCCTTAAAGGTACAGGCTGCTATTAAAGCAAGAAGGATAGACTAGAGCCCAGGTGCCTGGATTGGAACCCTGGCTGTGTATTTTGGGATCGTTTCCTTGACCTCTATTCCTTAGTGGCCTTTGTTGAGAAGACTGACAATAGGGCTGTGGTGTGTTATGAAAAAAAGAGGGCTGTCAAGATGGCTCTGTCAGTGAATGAACTGGCAACCAAGCCTGACAGCCCAAATCTGATCCCCAGGACCCATATGATGGAAAGAGAACCAACTCCCAAGGGTTGTCCTCTGACTTCACATGCACACATAAGAGCTCATGCTCACTAGTCCTTTTTCACACACACATATACAGACACACACACACACCCTGAATGTAATTTTAAAAAGTTTAAAAAGTTTCAATGAAATTGAGGGTATGCTAGCACTATGAAAACAGCTGAAAATCTTTCAGATACACTGTATCATTATGATTGCCTCAGACTCAACCTGGTAATAGAAAGTTCTGGAGTGAAGCATTTCTCTCCTGGGCCTCAGCAGTAGGATTGTGGGGCGGTGTTGGGGAGGGGAGAGGTAGGGTTCTCCTCAGCAAGCTGCAGGACCATAGTGTTCTGTTTCTTAAGTACATCCTCAGCTGTGTGTCTAGGAGTCACTCACCCAGGCTGTGCTGCTATATGTGAATTGTGCCTTGCTGTGCACATACCACTTTCCCCAAAGGAGCACTTGGGAAGTCACTGAGCATTCGTGCTCTGTAAACTCGGGGGGGGGGGACTGACGGACGACAGGGCTCCAGCCTCGGTTTTCTCTACCAGCAGATAAAAATGCTGGCTTAGGAGACAAGACCCCAGTGCCTGCTCTAACCATTCAGGGCTGAAAGAATGCTGTCTTTAAGTTATAGTAATGAGCCTGTATCCAACAAGGTCTGTGCCAAGAAATTTATACAAATAAACTCATGTATCCCTCAGAACAACCTTGTGGAACACTGGATGTTATGGCTATGGGTTGATGTCATCAGGGCTTAGAGACCTTAAATAACTTACTCAAGAATGTACAGCACCAGATGTACAGCACTCTTAACTGAGACACTCAGCAGCACCCCAAGCCAGAATGGCCCACGATCCTGGCAAGCCTAGGTACTTAATGCTTATGGAGTTTATGAATGAATGTCAAGGGAACACAAACTGGTGTGTTCATGTGAGCTCTGTGCATCCCTGCCTTTCACCCCGCCTCTCCCTTTGCCTGGCCTCCCAGTGCCCATTCTCTCTTGCTAAGAGCTCAACACCCTCTCAGAGTCAAGAGAAGCTGCTCTTCAAGGGCATTTCATCAACAACTATAGATAACAGCCTACTCATAATTCTATCAGGCAGACCCACTCTGGGCCAAGCCCTTGAAAGACTTGATGACACAGAGCTGAGATGCCCTGGCACTTGATGTGAGGGGCTTACTGTCTGTGGGAGAGTTAGTAAGAAATCTGGCTAGTTCCAAGCCATTGAGGTCAACCTCAGAGGGGAAGGGGTAGCAAAGCCACTTTTGGGGTTCAGGCTGCCCTGGAGGGTCAGGTCTGATGGGGTTTAGGCTGCCCTGGAGGGGGTCGGGTCTATGTTTTATTGGGCTGAGCCACAGCTTCCCTTCCAATTTATCCTTTATCCTGGTATATGTCATGATGCCACAAAGAGAAAATGAAGGAATTTTTTTCTCTAGCAGCTCAGAAATCATCACTGGGGGAAAAAGTAGACAGGAGAGTGCGTCTGAGTGCCCACCACATGCCAGCACTTCCTGTGTTATTTAATCCCTTATCCGAAGTAACCAGAGGTTGGTGCCCACATTGCCGAGTTAAGGAAGAGGAAGGCAATTAGCTGGTAGAAATTTAAGTCATGCAGGTCAACTGGCCTCTTGTCATTTTACATCCATACCACTCTCAAGGGGCTGTGGAAAATGGCAGTGTGGGGTGTCCACTGAGTCTGGGTACAAGCATAGACTGCTCACTTTCCACAGAGCCCCACCAGTGCTGTGGTCAGTAGAACTCACATATTGCTTCCATGCATTGCCCTAGGGAACTGTCTCAAAGTCAAGCCCAGCAGGGTGCTTCCAGATGCACATCCAGAGTTCTTGTGGATGTGCTTAGGAGAGAAGGACCTCCCATCTGTCCCTGGGGACTGCCCAAGAGCTGGCACCCTCAGACCTGCAAGATTCAAGTGTCTACATGAGTGGAACCGAAGAAGGGTCCAACATTCTGCACAAATCCAATCTCAGGCATCCCTCTACCCAGCATCCTCTTGTCCCTTCCTTGTGCCTCCAGTCAGTCATTCCTCAGCATTGTTCACTAATGCCCTGCTTCTAGTGACTAACTGGGAGCACCTGTCAAGCAATTCAAGTCTCGCTGCAGGAAGCATGAGACAAAACTCTTTGCTGTGTGTGATAGGACTTGGGCTGAGAAATGGGATCCAAAAAAGCAGTGGCATTGGAAGGAACGGCATGAGTAAAGGTGGAGATGTGAGCACACTGTCATCTACTGTGGCAGATCAGTATTTTCTGCCATAAAGCAGCATCTCACAAGAGTGCACTTCAGGAAGTGACGTGGAATAGGGTGTATGTGTGCAGGGTTGAAGGCATTTGTGCTTTTTTTAGAGGCTGTGACCCCAACCCATCCACAGAACACTAGTCTTCAGAGATGCTGCCTGCAAAGATGGTCCCAGTAACAAACTTGAGAAGCACCAATATGTTAGTGGATTCACAAGGTAGAGATGCCATGGTAAAGGCCACTCTGCCCCAAATTGTGCAGCAAAGCACCCAGTACACACCTGTGCTGGCTAATTTTTATGGCAACTTAACACAGCTAGAGTCACCAGAGAGGAGGAAGCCTTAATTGAGAAAATGCCTCCATAAGATCAAGTTGTAGGCAAGCCTGTAAGGAAAGCCTAGTCCATTGTGGGAAATGTCACCCCCCCCGATGGTGGTACTGGGTATTATAAGAAAGCAGGCTGGCCTGGTGGTGGTGGTGGTGGTGCACACCTTTAATCCCAGTACTCAAGAGGCAACGGCAAGCTGATCTCTGTGAGTTTGAGGCCAGCCTGGTGTACAGAGTTAGTTCCAGGACAGGTAGGGCTGTTACACAGAGAAACCCTGCCTTGAAACAAAACAAAACAACAAAAGATGAAAGAAAGTAGGCTGATGAAGCCAGTAAGCACAGCCTCTGCATCACCTCTTGCACATGCAGGGGGAGGTGTGTGTGTGTGGGGGGTTTGGCTCACAGTTTTAGGGCATCATCCATCATGGTATGAAAATTGGATGGCAGAAGGCTGAGGCAGCTAGTCTCTTTGCATTCACAGTGAGAAAGCAGAAAAAGGATTAATGTAGTGCTCAGCTAGTCAGTCTCTCTCTCTCTCTCATACACACACACACTCTCACTCTCGCTCACACACTTTTTCTCTCACACACACTCCTTCTCACACACATTCTCTCTCACACACACTCCTCTCTCTCCCTCTCCCTTTCCCTCTCCCTCTCCCCCTCCCCCTCCCTCTCTCTCTCTCTCTCTCTCTCTCTCTCTCTCTCTCTCTCTCTCTCTCTCTCTCTCTCTCTCTCTCTCCTCCCTCCCTCCCTTCCTCCCTCTCTGTAGCTCAAGCTACCCTGGAACTCACTATGCAGACCAGGCTGCCTCAAACTTACAGAGATCCTCCTGCATCTGCCTCCTGAGTGCTGGGACCAAATGCTCCACCCCACTGGCCAGCTTTCTTCTTTTTACATAGTCTGGGGCCTAAGCCCAGGGAATCATGCTACCCACTTTTAGAGTGGGTTTTAGAGTGGATCTTCCCACCTCAGTTAACCTAACCATGACAATCTCTCGTAGATGTGCCTAAGGGTTTTGGCTTCAAGGTGCTTCTGGACCCTGTTGAGCTGACAATGTAAACCATCACAGGAAGTGAGGGGTCATATTTTGAGGATGTTGTCATGCACTAATGGTTTGAATCTGTTTCAAACAGAGCAGTGGGGTATGCTTTAGCAAAATCTCCCCTGGATCCTTGGGGTTTATTTGTTTGTTTGTTTGTTTGTTTTGTTGTTTTGTTGTTGTTGTTATGGCCCTCAAGCTATGAGGCTTTTAGGTTTTAAAAGGGTTTTAGTTGGGGGTAATGTACTTGCCCAGCATTCATTAAAAACCTGAGTTCAGTCCCCAGCACCAGGTGGACTGGGCAGGGTGATGCATATCTATTGTTCCAGCACTGAGGAAATAGAGAGGGAAAGAGCAGAAGTTCAAGGTCACCCTCAACTACATAGGGAACTCAAGGCCAGACTGAAATACAGGAGAGTGCCTCAATTTTTATTTTATTTTGGCTTTTCGAGACAGAGTTTCTCTATATTGCTTTGCCTGGAACTTGCTCTGTAGACCAGGCTGGTCTCAGATTCACAGAGATCCACCTGCCTCTGCCTCCTGAGTGTTGGGATTAAAGCCTCATTTTTTTCTTAAGTGCATGAAATAAGATTTTTCTAGCCACATGGTACCCATCCAGTGTGCTCAGTATGCTCAGTGTACACAGCATCATGGAGGGGAGTGTAGGGACCTCAAGCCTAAATAGTAGTTATTGACTGGTCCTTGACAAGAGACCATGTACTAAAGAGTGCTTCCAGAGCTCTCCTTACAGCCCCTGCACACACAGGCCACCTGTGAACCTGAGCCCAGCATTCCTGTTTCATGTACGAATTGGCCCTGGGCCTTGTGTGCATGGCACACAGGCCTGACTTACCATGCAGGAACTTGACTAGAGCTCTGTGGGGTCAGTCCTGCCCCTCTCAAATTCTTGAGAAGGAGACTCAAGCCACACAGCCAATCATGGGCATGTTCAGTGAAAAGTGGGCTCACCAGCTAGATGACAGGAACTTTTAAGCACATGAAGGCTTTGCCTGTCATGAAAGCTACATATTTGTCACAGTTTCCAGGCCAGGGCAGATTCTCAGCCATCAGACAAGCAGCTCCCTGACAGCTAAGTTCAGCCAGCCTGATCCCCTTGTGCTGTCCCCATGACCTCAGCTAGAAAGGTCCTCTCTTTCAGATGCAGGCTGCTAGAGTCAGACTCTGGTTTGTTGAGGCAATGGCATCTTTGCTTTAAGGTAATTCTTAAAGATTTTCTTTTTATCATATGTATGTAAGTTCTGCCTGCTTTATTTATGTGTATCATATGTATATATGGCTGGTGCCTGCAGAGGCTAGAAAAAGCTATACAATCCCCCTGGAACTGGAGTTATGGGTAGTTGTGAGACACCATATGGGTACTGGGAACCAAAGCTAGGTCCTAAGCGAGAGCAGCAAGTGTCCTTAACCACTGAATCATCTTTCCATCCTCTATTTAAGATAATATTAAACAGAGCTGAGGCTGTGGCTTGGTAGTGGAAATACTTTCCTTACCTGTACCTTCTGTGCTACAAAACAAAAGTAAAATTATCGTAAGCTGAACTTAATTATTCTCTCATACACTCAGCAAGTACTACACCTCAAGAGACCTAAAACCTAGTTAGCAGATCATCTTCCTGGCTTGAGTCTCTCTGTTGTGTGTGAGAAGACTTAAAGATCATTACTCCTCTGCTAACAAATGTTCCAGAACTCAGTATAGGTGCTAAAAGACTGAAGATTATGGCTTGTAAGGCTGGAGAGATAGTTCTGCTGTTAAGAGCACTTACTGTTCTTTCAGAGGGCTCAAGTTCAGTTCCCAGCACCTGCTATAGGCAGCTCACAGCCCCCTCTAACTCCAGCTCCACAGGAGCTGACACTAGCTTCTGACCTCTGTGGGCTCTGTGTACACACACACACACACACACACACACACACACACACACACACACACACACACACACACACACACTTTAAAATAATAAAAATAAATCCTTTTAGAAGATTATCACGTGTAACTGCCCATTTTACAGATTGGATGGTGAAGCCCTGTGTAGAAGCTTCTTCCTGGCCTCATTAATCAAAGAGGCTTTAATTTTTGCAGTCAACGGAGACTGTGCTGAGAAGAAAGAAGCAAGGAGGAGGCCAGCTGGGCCAAGCTCTCCAGATGGAAAGAGATCCGCTTTGCAGAGGCCAAATAACCCTCCCAACCCACCTGGCAGAGCCTTCCTAACCTTCCCTTCTGCCCCGACCGGTTCTCTGCCAGAGCCAGGGTGTCAACCTAAGCTTGGTGACAGCAGCCCTGAAGAGGTGTTAGGTAGCTGAAGCCCTCCATTGTAGCAGCCCTGGCCTCTTGCAGGAACCCAGCCCTGCTGAGCTGTCTTCCTGCCAACCAGAGAATGCTGTCTGGCCTCTGAGGGGAAGTCTTCATGCAAGTAAATCATTCTGTGCAGCCAGCGCAGCACCAGCCCTGGATGCCTGAAGGGATTACAGCCTCATTATGGGACCTGTGAGCAGTTCTCAGGGCCGGGAGCGGGTTACCAGTGAACCTTTCAGCCTGGGGTAGATTGCATAGGGCTGGCTGGCCCCAGAACCCAGGTTCTTTCTCCAGATTGCTGTGTGGCTTTGAGTGAGCCAACCCCTCCCTGGATTTCAGTTTTCACACAAGGGAGGCTGACATTCCCCCAAAGCTTACCAATGGAGGGATCGACCAGGGTCTCTTGGTCTACAGCGTTCGTTTCAGACCAAGTTCTGATCACTGTGCCATGTGATTAAGGCACATGATGGTGGAGGCCTCTCCATGTGGCCTGGCCTTCAGGGAAGGAGGGTAGCAGAGCTGGCATTCTCAGCCTCGGTCTAAGAACAGTGCACAGTCAATGGAGTATTCTGGGTGTGGCTTCCACCCGAAGATAACCAAGAGGAACTGGATTTTCCATAGAGGTGTCAGTGCTGGAAGCCTGGGCTGGGTGTGAAACCTCTGCAGCGAATTTCGAAAGCCAGTGTGTGAGAGGAGCTGGGTTGCTGCACAGTAAGCATAACTCCATCAGAGCATACACAGCCCACCTGATCCCAGCTTTTCTGTGTGTTCTTCATTCCCTCACTCACCCCAGTCAGGTTATGTCACCTTGCATTTGGGACTAAATTTATTTTTAAATCTGATATCCTCTCCTGGTCTCCAAATGCATGTGATGTACAAATACTTTTTTTTATTTTTTAAAGATTGTTTCTTGGAATGTTCTTAACAAAATAAAAAAATTGATAACTTGATGTTGGTTGTCATCTTTTTAGTTCAAATTTGCCAATCCATAAAAGTTGGGAACCTTCTGGATTAAATGTTCTAATGTCCCATTCTTCTGGAGCCCTTGAGTCAGCATCTGCAGTGATGCACCAGCTGAGAGACACAGGCCTGGGCCTGGGCCTGGGACCCCACCCACCCGATTTCAGGGTGTGGGAAGAATCTGGCTCAAACATCTTTCCAGATGGAGACCTCAGCTGGCTGGACACTGGACGCTAGACCAAGGGGCAGGGTGGGACAAGCCAAGATGAGTCACCCCTCCAACCAGGCTGCTCTGTAGCTGATTTGTGATACCCCGATTCCCTACCTCCTCCTGCTCCCATCCTCCTTCAGCAGGTCTGCAAGACACCCATGAACCCCACAGGACCCCATCACCACATCCTCTCTCCCCACACTCCATTCCCAGGTCACACCTCTCAGACCCAGAGGCCTGTTGGCAGCGTTGACTTGATCTGGTGCTGCAAAGAGCTCTTCTAGCCAAAGCTGTGATGTGGGAAAGATGAGACCCACTGGAAAGTCTTCGCCCAGCCTTGATGATGACATCCCCATAGCCACATAGGTGGGGTCTCCTTCCCCTCGACTCCCACAGCCTATGGACTGTAGGACAAGGCCATGTACAGGCAGAATGGGCATACAGTTGGCTGGAAAGAATGGTTGGATTTGGGATGATCCAATGACCCCGCTCTTTCTCTGAGGGACTATCTACAGGCACAGGCCAGATTGTACTGGACTCTCACAAGTAAGCAGGGCTAATTTAATGAGGACGGCAGAGATCCCGGATTCCAATGGTTGCTGGGATTGAACTCAGGACATGGGGCTTAGGCAACCTGCTGAGCCATCTTTGCTGACCCGGGGTCACTCCGATCTTGAACTCCTTGTGGCCTTCACAGTATTCTCTCCACTCATTCTAGCCTTCCCGTCACTCAGAAGCTAAATTCCCTTGTGTTCCTCTTGTCTTGTCTTTTCTGGTTTCTCTTTATCTTTCTGTTCTATTTTTCCAAAATGTTCTCCCAACCCTTTTTTTTTTTTTTTTTTTTTTTTTTTTTGAGACAGGGCTTCTCTGTTTAGCCTGGCTGTCCTGGAACTCACAGAGATTCACCTGCCTCTGCCTCCCATGTGCTGGGACTAAAGGCATGAGCAACCATTGCCCGGTGCAACCATTCTTTTTTAATCCCCACTTTTTACTATTTTATATTTAATCTCCAGGAATTCTTTTTTACTTCATCCCATTCTTGTCCATGGATATAATACCTTGTTTTTTCAGAGTACTAATTGTTCTTTTCAGTTTGAAGCCTGCTTTCTGTAGACTCCCTTATCTAAATTCCTTTTTAGTTCCCCCTGGGGTTTTGCTGTAATTTCACCTTTAGCCTTTAAAAATCTCTGACTGTTCCAATGGGGGTATCCTCAAGTGCCTGCTCATCTCATCCACTTATATCTAATAATGGGACCTTACAGCACAGACTTGGTTCTCTGAGAACAAGAGCCGGTTGCGGCAGTTCACATCTTTTCAAAACTAATAAAGAGCAAAGCTCCTCCTTTTTTCTGTCTGAACTCTTTTTGTTGTTGTTGTTTTGTTTTGTTTTTGTTTTTGAGACAGGGTTTTCTCTGTGTAATCCTTGCTATCCTGAAACTAGTGCTGTAGATCAGGCTGGCCTCAAACCCAGAGATCCTCCTGCCTCTGCTTCCAAGTGCTGGGATCAAAGGTGTGGGACACCATGCCTGGCTCTGCCTAAAGACTTGTATTGATTCTTCCTGAAACACTTATTAGTATTTTGCATCGGTGTGGGTGGGATGGGGAACCTAGGAGTCTACCTCTCCCTCCATCCCCACCAACTTTAACAAAGTATTTATTTTTATTTTATGTGTATGAGTGCTTGCTTGCATGTATGTATGTGTACCATGTGCATGCCTGGTACCATGGACTCAGAGGAGGGCATCAGATCTACTAGACCTAGAGTTATAGACAGTTGTGAACTACTATGTGGGTGCTGGGAACTGTACCGTCATCCTTTGCAAGAATAGCAGTGCTCTGACCACTGACCCATCTCTGTAGCCTCGGAGTTTGTTTCTTAAATAGATTTCCATGCAGTCTTCCCATAGGTAGCCTCTGAACCTACCCAGTTTCAGAATTACCTGGCACAGCAAATTCCAGAAGCATCTAAGGCAGTAGCTCTCAACTTTCCTAACGCTGTGACCCTTTAATACATTTCCTCATGTTGTGGTTGTTGGGAATCTCCCATCTGTCCTCACTCCTCCCATTATAGACCCCATCCCTCAGAAAGCATGCCAAGGGACAGCTCCTCCCCAAGAGCTGCTCAAGACCACATGTATAGGTATTTAAGACCTGGCCCATAGACCTGCCACATGATCCTAGCTACAGGGGTTCAGAGAAGTTGATCCACAGACCAATATCCCACAGCTTTGACAGAACTAGAATTTGAGCTCAGGTCTGTCCCCTCCCTCTAGGCCCTCTGCCACTGCCAACTTTGAGGTACCCTGAAGGAAGAGGTTACATTCTGGTGAGAAAAGGACACATATACTGAAGTCAGTCTAGACACAGGGAAGGCCTGTAGGTTGGTGGAGGAAGAAGTAGGATTGGGTGTGGTTCAGAGGAAGAGGGACTTCTTTCCATGTGGCTGGCTCAGGATGGTGTTGCAGGAGGCTGCTGAGCCCACCACCCACTCTCAGCCGGGCTTCTCTCATAGAGAACCTGCAATGATTGGAATAATAATCAGGGCTGGGGTAAAATGTACAAGCCACTTTCACCAGATCTCTGATATTACAGGAGCTGGTGGGTTGAACACTATCTCTCTGAGGCAAGAGGAAAACCAGGATGCAGAGGTTAACCTCACAGCTGCAAAGCTCTGGCTTTGGGATTCAAACCCTTCCCTTCCAAGTCCAGCCCTTTGCATCCCCACCCTGTCTAGTCCAATTTTATCAGGTCATTGGCTCAGAGAACCTTCTGAAGTGTTCAACAGTGTGTCATCATGTGTGTGGCTCCGCTGCCTGCCTGTCTTACTTGACATTTACCTAGTCTGTAGGATATGGGATTAGAATCTTCATGTTAGCAGTGTCCCCAGTGATTGCTTTTTTTCTTTCATTATAATTTGAGACAGGCTCTTATTATGTAGCCCAGGCTGGCCTCAAACTTACAGCTAGAGATGACCTTAACCTCTTGATCTTTCTGCCTCTACCTCCTGAATGCTAGGGTTGTAGGAATGTGTCAGTATGTCTGGCTTCATCTGGCGCTGGGGCTCAAACCCAGGGCTTCATGCATGCTGAGCAAGCACTCTACCTACTGAGCTATCCCCAGACCTCACGGCAGTTGTCATTGGCGTATAAAATAATGGGTTTCATTATGACATCTTAATGTATACATACAGGGAACTTTGCTCTTACCTTTCCATTGCCCTCTCTTATGCTCCTCCCCCTGCTTCTTCTCTCATAGTCCCCATCCACGTTTATACTGCACTTTCTAGATTCTGGATATGAGAGAAGACACTGTACTTGTCTTATATTGCTCATCATGATGATACCCAGGTCCATCCATTTTCCTACAGATGCACTTCATTTTCCTTTTCCGCTGAGCAATACACACTGTTCACAGTTTCTTCTTCCATTTACCTGTGAGATGGCTTGGCTGTGGATACTAGACACACACAGAAGTGAAAGAATTTTAATTATGTGCCAGCTTTCGATTCCTTTGGGTAATACCCTGGAGTGGTATATCTGGATCACATGACAGTTCTGCTTTTAGTTTTCTCAGGAGCCCTCATACTGATTCTCCATGTTGTTTTGGTTGGTATTTTTCCTGGAAGCTACAGATACTGAACATGTGTTCATGCATGTATTGATTATCTGTTGTGCTCATCTATGAATGAGCTGCCCTGGGTCTACAGTTGCCAAAGGCAGAGTGGATAGAACTGGCCCTTCTCTCTAGCTTTGGGATGCTTCAGTTTTCCAGATGGGAAGTGAGCCAGGTTATGATGTTCCTGGAAGAGGTGCCTGCCTCTGTAACAGCCACCTACACAGAGAAGTGCCACACCTGTCTCCCTAGAAAGCTTCTTCCCATCTTCATGGGTCAGCCAGTGCAGGAAAAAGCAGATGGGGGCTCTTCCCTTCCAGGCTGAGGAAGCTATCGAGGCTGGGGGTTCAGAGCAGCCTCTATAAGCACCCCCTAGCATGCCCCATCTCTCACTGTGGACAACCCAGGTACAAGGTGCTTCTTCAGCTCCTGCAACCTGCACCCCCCCTCCTTGGAACATAAATGTTACTGGCTGGGGGTGGGGGATAGGGGTGGGGACAGGCAGGCACAGAAACCAGCTTTTCAGTGCACCTTCTGTCTTGGTCACCTGGGATGCAACAGAGAAGTGTGCAGGCTTCGGGGTGGGCGGCAGCAGGAGGCTTCCTCATTCAACCCAGGCTTCTTGGAGATGGTTTTTTAAAAGTTCTGAAAGATGGGATAATTGAGAGAAAGAATATGCAAAGGGCAAGAAGAGGTGGCCTTCAGTCATATGTGTGTCACGGAAATACTGAGTTTAAGGTGCACTATGCTGGAAAGTGGCCTTGGAAAAGCTGCTGGAGAAGTCAGGCCCTCCAGTCTTCACTTTAAAAGAAGGCCACTCTAGTGTGGGACAAGAGTGAGGACACAAGATGGGATGGCTGGGCTAAGGTGGCAGCGGTGGGACAACAGAGGAGCTGGCTTTTGAAGTATATTGGCTGTTGGGCCAGGAAGAGTAAAACGAGCAGAACGGAGAGCCTTCCCAGGAGGAAGCAAGGGCAGGTGGTGCCTTCTCACCCAGCACCCCTCCTGCGAAGAGCCGATGTGCTTAGAATCCTCGAGAAAGAGGTGTTTTGTGTCCAGTGAGTCACCCTAAGAGGTTTGGCCTGGGGAGCAGCCAGGTACTTAGTCCAAAACAAGTGCCTGGACCTGATGGGTTTTCCAGATGGTTTCCAGTAGGTGGCGCTGAAGCTCTGTACATGCAGCCTCTAGGCTAGGTTACCTGTCCTCACCTGGGGGTGGGTGAAGCCCCCTAACTCCAGTGCTCAGGCTGAGGGAAATGCTGAATTGTGGGTGGGCAGGTCCCCCCACTCTTGAAGAACAAAAAGATCATGCTTTAAAGCCTCTCAGGGGGTGTGTGGCTTGGGGTGGGTCTCTGGGGCTACTCTGGCCCAGACTCCTATTTCCCAGATGGGGAAACTAAGACCTTGGAGAGGAAGGGGCTGGCTGAGTAACTGGATAGGTTAGTAGAACAGGGAGGGTTTCATGTACCAGATGGGAGCTCCCTCTACCACCCAGCCCCTTCCTCCTTCTGAGTGTTCAGCTCCTTCCTGCCTCTCTAGGACAGAACTGCCCAGCCTTCTTACAGGTCCCCAAACTGTAGGTCTTTTCCATGATTGTCCAAGTCCTTCCCCCAAACCCCGGGGTCCTTTTTATCCATTGATCCATTCATCACGCTTTCTTGCTAAAATCCCATTCTTGTCCTGCTCACCCACTGGTTGTTCAATCTTGCAGAAGGGTCTGTGACAGACACCCAAGTTCTCTTAGCAAGAAAATCTGCCTAGGTCCCCTGGCCTAGCCATGCTGGTCCTCATCCATCTCCCCTGCCCCTGCATTGCCCTCTGGTAAAACTGCTGCTCCAAATCAGTGATATGGTGGAGGCCTCAGGGACATGGAAGACTAGGTGCTCCTCCCAGGTCCCTCTGCATGTGACACACTGTGTTCCTGAAGCCCTGTGTCTGCTGGATGACTCAGAGCCTTCAGGCAGGGGTCCTGATACCTGATTAACCCCCATCCACTGTCACAGGGCTCAGCACAGTCATTTTGGATCAATAGCACACTGGGAGGCCTTGCTACTGCCCACCTTCAGTGAACCAGGCTTTGTGCTCCTGCTTTCCCCTACAGCTGCTGACATTCTGGTGAGAGGTCAGGATGGAATGATTGTCTTAGTTTTCTTGACATGGGGACTTAAGCCCTGAGAGGAGCAGGGACTTCACTGGCAGTGTGTGATGGAAACAGGCTCCGTACATTGGCTACTACTTTGCAAAGCCCAGGAACATGACTAAAAGGATTGCTTGAGATCAGTGGGTCATGCTGGGGGCTACGGGGCAAGTATGGAGCTCTCAAGAGGCCAGTTGGTGTTCCTGCAGCAGAGTGCCCTCAAGCCGTGAGGTTTGGGGCTGGAGAGATGGCCCATCAGTTAAGAGCTTACACTACTCTTGTAGAGGACTCACATTTACTTCCCAGCACAGACATTAAGCAACTCATGAATGCCTGGAACTTCAGCTCTGGGTATCCGATGTCTGGCCCTATGAACATCTGTACCCATGTACTTATCTAAATGCATACCACATAATTAAAAATAAAAATGATTAAAAAGAAGTGAGACTCTCTCACTTCCTATGAGCCCCAACTGTTATGAGTCAGCCAGACACCTGGCCATCGAAAACATTGAAGTGGTGTCTGTGACCAGCTAAGGGGCCAATGAAGTGACAAGGACCAACCAGTCTTTCCAAGAAGCTCTGTAGTGAGTTGGCTGGTGCCACAAGGCAAGGAGGGTAGTGATGTGGCTGCCCCTGGACAGGTAGGGCACAGCAACAGGATGAGAACACTTACTGCTGAGAAACACAACATGGGTATAGGAGAGAGGGGAAGCTGCCAGAGTGGGCTCAGGCTTCTAGGTCATGGAATAAGTGCTATGAGGATCCTCATCTCATGCTGCGACTCTGGCCCTTTGGGTACCAATTAGGAAGATTTAGCCTGGAGTTCCCCTGGGGTTTCTGGGTTCAGTGTGTCCTGTAGTACTGAGCTATGTGCAGCCAGAGGAGGTGGGAGGGGGCGTCCGTATCTAAAGCTGCTAGGTATGTCCAAACTGTAGCTCATTGTGGGGTACATGTCTCTGCAGACAGCTATGCATGCAAGCCAACACAAAAATCGTAAAAGTTCTTTAAAACATCGAGGATTTTTTTTTATTTGTTTCTGTAACTATTACGAAGTTCTTGTGAGTAAACTTCGTAGGTGACAACATCACATTACAATGTCTAAAGGTTGGACACTTCTGGAAATCCGTGGTGATCTGAAGGAGAAAGAAGCATGGAGAGGATTGCCCCTGTCCAGGTCCCACAGTGAGCCAGGGTTAGAATGCAGGTCTGATTCCTGGCTCCCTCCATTGCTTCCTATTCTTTTAAGAGTTCTACTGGGATCCTCTCCAGAGAGCCTGCCAGTGTGTACTTGGTACAGCCTGGGTCTCAATGGCAGCTAGTCTATCCTCTCCTCCAGTAAATGAGAAGACAGTGCTGGGAGTATGCCCTTCTCCTTCTAGCTGAGCATCTTTGAGGGAATATGTGGAGAAGGACATTGTAGGGTTGCTGGGGAAAGAGAAATGTCAGTTTGGTATGCTGGACATGGCGCCCACCTGCTGCCAGCCAGCATCACACTACTTGGAGAAGTCATCTCTGTGGCATTTTCCCGGTGGCTCCCACAAGGTCCTGATTGTGGCTTCGGTGCATTTGAGAGGCAAGTACTTCATGATCAGGAAGGGGTGCCTCTATCTACCTCCACCCTGCCCTGGATGGTGGGACTCTGGCCACTGTTGTCCAGCTGTGGGATGCAAGGAGAGGTCCCTGACAATTTCCCAGTGAGAAAAATCAGATCAGCTCTTGGGATGGTGCCATCATCTCGCCTCAGGTGACATGAGAGGGAAAGCATCATTCCACCACAGGTGGGAAGTCAGACAAGTCTAGGCTTGCCCCATAGCCTCTCTGCCTGATTTCCGATCCTCCTCTGGCCCTGCCTCATCCCTGAATCATTCACTGCCTCCAGGGCACTGGGACACATTTGTATAGAAGCCTTCCCTGTGTAAGCCCTATCCTCACTGCTGCTTTCATGCGGTGTGTGTTTTCCTGTTCTCCCTGATCTACTAAGACCCTAAACTGCCCACTTATTACTTTATTGGAACTGGGAGTCCACATTCAGTCCCTTCCCCAGATCTCACTGTATGCCTGTAGGGAAATCATTTTCATTTCTTGCTAGAGTGATTGTGATGGTGAAAACAACTCCCTCATAATAGGGGTTTGGTTGACACTTACTTAATGATTGAGTGAACTGGTCCTCAGAGCCAGAGCATCAGATGGCCTGCCTTTCCCTGTGTTCTGCACCGGCCCTCCCCAACATGAGAGTGTACAGGCATGGCTGCTGAGATGGAGGAAGAGGAGTCCTCACCCCCAGGTCATCATGCTTTCTTTTCAGTTTGCAGGATTGTCATTTCCTCACTTGTCCCACACCATCGAGACGCCGGGAGGTGTGAGGAAGTTACAGGAATAGACTCTGGGGGCACAGCTGAGTGACCAGTGGGATGGGGTCCCTCTGGGTCCTGTGCTTGCACTCCTCTGTGCTGTCCACGCTGAGAGTGCTTTTCTGCAGCCTCTTCCAAAAGGCCTGTCTGCACCCGAGCCCTTAGTGGGCTGCCTCTGGGCGCCCCCAGCCCTTGTGGGCTGTTGTCTCATAGTTCCATATTGTCATTGACTAGGTATGTGGTTGTTTCCCTGGCAGACCAAGTTCCTCCTGGCTGGGTCTTTCCTTCTCAGAAAGGGTTGCAGAAGGGGCTGGGGGAAAATTTCTCTCTAGTGTGTAAACCTGTTACCAGCGAGAGTGGCACTGGGCAAAGCCTATCCTACCCTGATTTCTACCACCCAACCTGTACTATAGGTAATGGGTCCCCTTGTGAGCCCTTGAAATAGGTATGGGCGGGGGAGGGGGATCTGCACATAGGCAGACAGATGGCTATGTCCCTTTCAGCAGAGCACTCCAGAGAGGATAGGGGGAAAGGCCTGGCAGGTTGTGTTCAGCCCACATTGCTTCACACAGCCATAGGAACCTCGATCTCAGCTCTGATCCCTTGCTCCAGGCCAGCAGGAGTCAGTGGGCTGGCAACCCACTGACATCAGCAAGGCCTGCAGGGGGCTGGATGATGAGACGGTGTGCTGCGTGACAGCCACCTACAAGGTTGGAAAGTCGACCATGCTTCTGTTAGTCTATGACATACCTTGCCCAAATCCAAGAGAGCAGGCCTCTCCAGTTTCATTTGGTCACTGTGGGAGGTGGGACCCACAGGGGAGCTTGGCTAGACCTGAGTACTCAGTACTTGGTGCCTTTCATGAGGAACTGAAATCAGGCCTTAACCTCAAACCCCCGTTCATTCCATCTGAAGCACTGCCTGCAGGTGTACATTTGGGGGAGCAAGCAATGCCCCATGGCTTCAGTTTTCCTTTTCCAGGACATAACTGCTGCCCAGTGTTCCCAATGATGCTGGCTGAGATTGGTCCGTCTCAGCACTGCTGTCCTTCCCACTCCTTTTCTCCATTTGCCAGTGAGGTTGGTGACTACAGCAGGAGTCAAAGTTACTGGCTACTTCTGAGACCTGGGCTAGTTGTGAGCATCAGAGATGGGCCTGCTCCTTACTGTTGGAGAATCTGAAGTGCTGCAGGGAACATGTCTATTTTTTTAGTCTAGCCACTTACCTATTTACCCATCTGTCCATCTGTCCACCTATCTTTATCCATCTGTCTATTTACTTTCCATTCATCTATCCATGTACCCATACCTCCATATGTTCAACTACCTAACCACCCATCCACGTGTCCACCTGTCCACCTACCCATTTATCCTTCTATCCATCTATCCACCTACTCTCCCCTACTTTCATTTACCCACACATTTATCCATCCATATGTCCATCTATCCACCTATTTATTCATCCATTCCTTCATTCACCATCCTTTTATCCCTTCATTCATCTATCCACCTACCTACTGTCCCATCCATCCATCAACCCATATGTATATCTGTATGCCCATTCATGTGCCCATTATTCATCCATCTATCTCTATGTTCATCTGTCCACCCACTCACTTATCCATCCATTCACCAATCAGTTCATTATCCTTCTATCTACCCACATGGTCAATATTTATTCTAGGTCTCTATTCCAGACTTAGGCTGGGTTGCAGAGAGACTGCTCAAGGTCCTTCTTTCAAATATTCACAGTCTGTCTTTAAGATGCCCCAGTTATTTACTTCACAATGCCTGGGCTTCACTCTTTGGCTGTCCACAGCTTCCTTGAATCAGAACTTCAATGTAATTCCCTGCCTCACCCAACTACTTCTCTTTCATGTTTCTTCAGGTCAAATAAATGACCTCACTATCCATTCAGAGCTAGGCTTAAAATCAAGCATCTTCAGGGCTGGAGAGATGGCACAGTGGTTGAGAGCACTGATTGTTCTTCAGGAGGACTAGGGTTCAATTCCCAGCACCCACATGGCAGCTCACAACTGGCTAACTCCAGTTCCAGGGGATCTGACACCCATGGCAAAACAGCAATGCACATAAAATTAAAGAAAAAAAAAAAACCAAGCATCTTCTTAGATGTTCTCTCCCCTCATCTACCCTGCAAACAAAAAAGCAGCCAAGCCTGTGAAAGCTGGTCCCATGAGCTTCTTCCCCATCCTGCTCTCCTAAGCTCTCCAGTATTCTACTCATAGGCTCAGAGTCTCATCCTGACCAGGAGTGTTGTTCTTAATCTTCTATGTGGTAAGGAATGTCTCTTCAGACCAGCCCTGACAGTGTCTCTCTGAAACTGTCCTGGTGTCTCATTGCAGTTCAACAAAGCTATGACTCTGTGGATCAGAGTCTGTCTGTGACAGCTGCTTCCTCTGTGGAGGAGGCTAGCAGGCAGAATGAATGTTGTGAGCACTCTTCAATCTCTCTTACTCAAGAGAAGGGGAAGCAGTCCTGGGCCCAGGGAGACACTGAGCAGTAAATGGTCCCATGAACTCTGGGAGTTGGGTGAGACGCAGAGTTGTCCCAGTTTGAGGTGAGGCTGCATCTTCTCTGTGAGTCAGCTAGATGCATCTATCCCTCAAGAGGGAGTGATCCTGCACAATTCATTTTCTTCAGATGAGCTATCCCTCCCCAAAGCACTGGCGGCCAAGGCTGCCAGGGTTCCTTCCCGAAGAGGGATGGGGACAGCCCAGCGGAGTTCATGCATAGCAGGGGTCACTCCTCACACAGGGGGCCATCTTCACTCATTTATAGTATCTTAGTATATTTTGTGTTGCTGTACAGAATGCCACAGACTAGGGAATTTGCAATGAAACAGAGATATGACTTGATTCACAGCTCTAGGCAGCCCAAGATTGGGAACACATCCTGGGAGGGCAGTCTTGCTGAATCGTAACATGGTGAAGGCATATCATGGAGCATGGTAAAGGCATCTCATGTTTCCTATGAGACACACTCCATATGAATCTATTCAGGAGAGAGGGTCCTTGTGGCTAAGGTACTTCTTAGAGGCCACACCTCACAATGCTGTGCAATGGATACTAAGTTCCTAGCACTCAAACTTCGAAGAACACATTCAAACCATAACCGGGGACTAGAAACGTAGTTTAGCCGTTGTAGTACTTGCTTAGCATACATGAAGCCCTCTGTTTGATCCCCAGCACTGTATAAATGGGGTCTGGTTGGCCACACCTATAATCCCATTACTTGTGAGGAAAGAGGATCAGCAGTTCAAGATCACCTTCAGCTACACAGGGAGTTTGAGGCCAGTCTGGCCTCAGTATCAAGGAGTATCAGGGAGGGGACTCTGGGACCTCTTGCTGGAGCTTCACAACCTCAGAACTACCCTCACTTGGCTCCTGTGGGTGGCATCCCTGGCCCCATGCCCTTCAGAGACATGGCCTGGGTCCTGGCTGAAAGCCAGCAGGTAACATCAGCACAGTGTTACAAGAGGCAGGACAGGTAGGGCCTCGCTTGGCCCTGCCATTCCCAGGACATGGATTAGACAAGCTAAACAGCAAAGCACAACAAAACACCAACACTCAGCCATACTCACAGTTTCCCAAGTGCTTTACCAAAAGCTTTCTGCACATTGCTGGAGTTCTTACCACTCTGCGAGGGAGTACCACTTACTGGCACTATACTGAATCAAATAGTAAGCCGTGGGGATCCGGATGAGAGGAAAAGAATTCAAGAGTAATATGAAGTATGATCTGCCACTTTCCCCCCAGAGCATTGGCAGTCCTCGAGTGAGGGCAAAGAAGAAGTATGTCAGGCTGTGTCCCTAGCCCACATTGCCACCACTGGCAGAGGACAGGTTAAACCTGTCTGGCTGCAGATAGATCCCAATGTGAATGCAGTCTGAATGCTTTTGACTGGATTCTGCTAAGCCATGGGTGCTAAACAGAGAAAAGAAAAGGGAAGAAGAACACTGCCCATCTCCTAGCTTACTCAGTGGGCCATCGTAAGAGAACATGGAAGGTTGCATTGTGGGTAATGAGGCTGGAGTCCTGAGATCCAGCCAATAGGAGAGCCCCCGTCCTCTCAGGCTTTAAGCAGGGCCAGGGTTCATCGCCATAGGCCTCTTCTCTTCATGAGACAAGGACTTAGAAGGAAAGAGCTGTTTGAATGTTTCCTGGCTTGGTGTCTCTAGGGCTGAGTTCCGAAGCCATTTGTCTTTGCACATCTAGTGCGCACCAAGCCCCTATGGAGATTTTTGAGTCACTGAATCCATACGATTTGCACAGCAACCCATTGCTAAGGGGAGATTGAGGTCAAAGTGAGCCCTAGTGAGAGATCAGCACAGTCAGGCTCTGAGCAGGACACAGAATCTGGAGAAGAGATAGGGCTTACTTTGAGCTCCCAAGTCCCAACCCAGGTCCCTCAGTATCCCAGATACTTCCTCCGAGCTGGAGCTATCTGAATTGGGGAGCCTGGAACTTTGCCACTTGCTAGGAGAGGTTCTGGTTGGACCTGCCACCCATCATTTTTCCCATCTGTTGATGGCTGTTCATATGGCTATGGTGTAGTTCAGATTCCAAGGTTATCTCACTGGGCATTGTGCTGCACACCTTTAATCCCAGTACTGGGGAGGCAGAGGAAGGTGTACCTCTGTGAGTTTGAGCCAGAGTGGTTTACACAGTGAGTTCCAAGCCAGCTAACCAGTTAATAACAACTACAACAACAACAACAATAATAATTAATAATAATAATAAAGCTGGTGCTATTTTAGTATCTGAGGGGCACACAGCTCAAGATATCCTCTACCTCCCCTAGGCCTTTACAACCAGCAACCCTTCCTGAGGAGTGTCTGGGATGGGGGGATAGGCCACCATGTGGGTACGCTATGCATACATGTCTTCATGCATGAGCGTCCTGCTTATATTCTCAGGCTAGGGTTCCCAGGTTCCCCAAAGTTGTGTCTCCCCCACCTCAGATTTGGGTTCAACTAGAAGGTTCATGGTTCCTGATTACTTAATGAGCTTGACATCAAGGTATGAATAATTGCACCATAAATTATGCAAATCAAATCATAACACATCAAGCTGAGCAACTTGCATTCTCTCAGCTCTCAGGTGCCCCCAACCCTGGGGTAAAGCTCCCGTGGGAACCACACCATCCCATGCCCTTCTACATCTCTGAAATTATAGCAAGTGTGTACCTTGGCCTCAGCAATTACAACCGCAGAGGGCTCCCTGCCCTATCCTGCCTGAATCTCACAATGTGTGAGCATTTACAGAGCACTTACTACATGCCATTGTGTCCTCATCATTTGGTAATTCATTTAACCCTTCCAGCAACTCTATTAGCTGTTTGGAGAGTCTGTTTTGTAGGTGAGGAGGCCAAGTCTTAGAAGCTGAATAACTTGATACTGAAGTGAGAAATGAGGACATTTTTTAGGAAGGCAAACTGAGGCATGGGACAGAAAGAAAAGACTTGTCCAAACTTTCCTAGTAATTTGGGATTCACCTGGGTTTTCTGGGACCTCTGTAGCTATCCTCTGGGTCTCCAAAGGCCTTAATGTCACTCAACCTTGTACTTGTGCGCCTGAGCATATGTGTTCTTTGGGGGGTTGGTGGGGTGTGGGCTGGGGCCTCATTCTGGGAAAGTCAGGGGAGCCAGCCAAGGCTGGAGCTATTTTAAGTCTTCCCCTACTGGCCCTGCTCCCTGCACAGCCCCTCTGCTGGAGCCAGGCTGCAGTGGCCCAGGGTCTCCGCCAAGTGTGGAGAGGTTTGTTCCGTGAGCAGAGGGAAGTCTTGGCTGGGGACACTTCACACCCAATGAATTACTTCAACGCTAGATTAGACTTGCAGACTCAGAGCAAAGTGATAATAGGGCCCAATTAAATTAATTTATATGGACTCTATTCTCTGGCCCCTCCTGCAGGCTGTGGTGGGCAGGCTGACCCACCACACCTTGACCCCCTAGTCTAGCCCACACTGGGAGTTGTGGCTAATGATGGGGAGCCGTGTGTGGAGGCTACTGGCTCTTGGGTAGGAATATCTGTCCCCAAGCAACAGAGAACAAGATTTGTTGTTTTGTTTTTGTTTATGTGTCATGTGCAGAAGAAAATGACCCCAATTAGAGACTGCAGGAAGCTAACTTCTGGTTAGAGAGGGCAAGGTCTGGCCATGAATAGGATTCCCAAGGTCCTAGAATAGAACCTTGATGAGCTCACTGGGGTGGCCTTGGACTGGGCATGGTCCAGTCTTTGTTTTGTTATTGCAGGCCTGGGGACATGCAGCTGTTTATGGTGAGTGGGTGAATGCAGAGAGAACAAGGTACCTGGGCATGGGCTTGGCTCTGTCACAACAAACTTGAGGGATGCACTTGAACCCTTCCTGAATTCAGGGGAAAGTCTGCCTTTTGCACAAAAGTCACAAAACCCAGCCCGGCCCAGCCCACCACACCTCTCCTCCCCTAACTCCTTCTTCCTTACTCCTGGCCATCTTGACTCTACCCTGTATCCTGGGATGCTCCAAAGCTACCCACACCTCTGGCTGGGTGCACTCCTTGCTGGGTATACCTTCCGGATTTTTGAACATGATGGCCCACTGTCTAGATTCTTTCTCTCCCACTTTCCCATGACATTATTCTGTCCCTGTCCCTACCTTTATCCCTCTGAACACAGGCTCTGCCTTCAGTGTCTGTCTCACAAGGAGGCCTGTAGCAGAACTATGGGGGGTCTCAGGATCACATACTGAGGCAACCTGAATCAAGAGAAGCTTGGGATAGGTGTTGCCTGCAGCTCTCCTGGCTAGTGCCCCCGTGCCACTCCAAAGCCAGGTTATACCACAGGAGGACCAGGCGTGTCTCATTTCCTACCCATTTCACCTCTAGCTTGGGGCGGTTGTTCCCTTCCTCCAGGTCTACTGTCCCATTCTGCACAAAGCTGAGTTTGTTATCAGGGACCCACTTGCTTTCTCCTGTGTCTGGGGCTTGGGGATCCCGTAAAGTCTGGTATAAGTCAGTACACTCAAATAGAGGCGCTGATACTAGCTTCCAAGAGCTATGAAACTGAGGCCTTGGAAGAGGTCTCAGTAGCCCCAGCTGCATGCCGCAGGAGCCCCTCCCCACCCCAGGAACTGTATCTTCTTGGTATTTTCTCTAGGGGCTCATCCTGCAGCTTTGAGTCCCCTGCTCGCTGTATCCCAACCAGCCTTCACTATTGCTGCAGACTCCTGTCTGCTGTCTACAGGTCTGGGAATCTCTGCCAGGCTTGCCCAGGGAGCCCCATGTTCATCAGGGGGGCAGGAGGGCAGGAGGGTAGGAGTGGAATCTCCTTCCTATCTTAGTAACCCCTGATTGTTACTCTAGATCCCAGGATTTGAGCTCTATTTTCAGAAGCTGAGGAGCCCTAGGACATGGCCTTCTCAGATTGGGGTGCCCATAGCATGGTATGTGAGGCCCATGTAGGCAGGGTCTGTTTTCTCAGACCAAGCCCCGCCTTTCCCCAGCATGAACAAGCCACTTTTTCTCACTCTGACTTTCCAGTAAGTTGGGGCAGCAGGGCCAGCCATGGAAAATTGTCTCCCTCTCCCAACGTACAGGACTTTTTTGGGGGTTGTAAATTTGTGGCGGAAGCTAGGGCTGGTGCCTGTTTCAGGCAGCCTTTGAACCTCAGGCTGATACTCAGTACCCACCAGGGGCCTTTTCTCCTGCCAGCTGAGGGGTAGGCCCTCAGTTTGGAACATAAGAGGCCTCTGTGGGGATACAGAAGCCTCAGCAACTCCCCCTGACCTCTGGCTCACCTCTCCAAAGCCCCAGAGGCAGGTCTGAGACCACTGCAGGGTAGCTGGCTTGAGGGGCTAGCTGGGGCCACCACAGGCCTCCTCTTCCTTTCCTTTGTTCCCTTATTCAGGACATCTAGTGGAATGGAAACTTGTTGCTTAGATCCTAACCTCCATTTGTATACACACACACACACACACACACACACACACACACACACCACCACCACCACCACCACCACCACCACCACCACCACCACCACCACCACCACCACCACCCCCCTTGGGAGCTCAGTTTCTCCTTCTGCAACAGCAAGGGATTAGGTGAGGCCACCACTGAGTTTCACTAGTGAGCCAGTGTTACCTGGTGTCCACATGCTTTTCTGAGTTGTGACTTTGTGCCAGTGTTGGGGTCAAAAGAGACATCAGAGCTGGATGTGGAGTGGGGAACCCAGAAGAGCCTGCTCCCTCTGAAGGCCTGTTGTCAAGGAGAGCTGAGTTAAAGACAGGATGGCCCAAGCACTCAAATGTCAAGTACCTATTGGGGAAAGCAGAGAGTGAGCCCAGGAGGTGGCCATGTGTGACACAGTAGTGAGAAGGACATAGCATTCAAGAGGAGGTTTGCACCCCCCCCCCAGCCATAAAGGGCCGGCTCTCTGGGCACTAGGAGCCTCAGGCAAAAGAAGCAGAGGCTCTAAAATGAGGCTTGGGAAAGGAGGGGACAAGAGTGACAGAAATGGGAAAGAGGAGAGAGCTCTGTAGGATCAATAACTTTGGAACCACAGAGATGCAAGGCTGGCTCACAGCTTGCTTTGGCTACCTGTCTGGGGTTGAGGGAGCTTCCTGGCATACTCTCAGCCTAGGATTTGTAGAGGTAATTCAGTGTTGTGAGAATTAAATGAAGAAGGATTGGTATAGCCTGTGAGGTGGATGCTTTTGAAATGACACAAATGAACAGACCATCCTATCAGCTCAAATCTTTTTGGGGAGTAGGGTCTATTTACATAACCCTGATTGTCCTAGAACTCACTGTGAATACCAGGCTGGCCTTGAAATCAGAGATCCATCTACCTCTGCTCCTGCTAGGATTAAAGGCATGTGCCACCATACCCAACTTCAGAACATCATAGGAAGAAGAAACTGCCAGGGGACATGCTCCATGGCACATCTGGGGGTATTGCACATACCCATGGAGGCTATTCAGGGAGAACTTCAGGCCTGTAACCCCCCAAACACACATGTCCTCTGCTACACAACTGCTGATAGAGACTTGAACCTAGGACCCAAGCCCTGAGCTGAGCTGGCTTAGCAATCTTAAATGTTGTAGGTCCCAGTTTCCAGGTTACCTCTTCTGGCTATATTTAAAGTTCTGTTTCTATACTGCTCGCCACTCTCTGGAAGTCTAGTTAATGTAGACTACATTGAGAATATCATCTCCTTGGATTTGGGTACAGTATCTCTGTGAATGTGGCCAAAGAGATGGGTGGTTATTTGCTTGGCATCTTGTCTTCCCCTCTGCTGCGGCAGGGAAATCCTCCCACTTTAGCTGGATGCTCTCAGACAATGTCAGAATTATAGAAGAAAGAACATTCCAGGAAAGCAATAAATCCTTGTAAGAAGAATGAATGAAGTGTCTGGCTTTTGGCTCAGGCCAGCCTTGAGATGAAAATTCTGGAGAATCAGGTGGCACAAGGGGGGCCCTCAAGGTTGGAGGTGGTTGCTAGAGTTTTGCTTTGAGAGCTCAAAGTATTTCCTGTCTCCCCATTCATCACTGCTCCCTGCTGGTCACCTTCTGCCTCCATGATCCATCTTTCTGAGGAGTGGAACAGCAGGATAAATTGACTAATAGAGTTGAAGGTTGTTAGCAGTATAAGGGCCTCTACAGAGAGCCTAGCTGATCTCCTCACCACACAGAGTGGGAGGCTGATGCTGGGACAGAGGGAGGTGGGCACTGGTCCTTAGATCAACAAGCAAAGGAGCCCCTGTGGGAAGTTGTGGCCCTTGTGGGAGAGAGCCACGTTGGATGCAGATAGTCTCTGCTCCACAGGGACGTCTGGCTTGGCCCATCTGCAGTCTCGCTGTTAGCCCCACCCACCATCATCAGGCAGACTGAGAGTGATTACAAGCCAGTTTTAAAATGAGAAACCTGCTCCCTGGGAGATCGCAGGTGCCCCCACCCCTTCCTCGGTTTCCCCATTTAGGAAATGATGGTGCCAGCTAGGTTGGAGGCTCTGAGCACTTGCCTGTTTTCCTCTAGAAGCTCTAGCAGGGAGGAGTCAGAGTTCACCATCAGCACTTCCTGCTCGGGCACACGGCAAGATCCCATCCAATTCCAAGGCCCCAGGCTTGCCCTCAGGGAGGAATTGTTGTGATTTAAGGTTCCAGATTTCCTGGACTATTAGTGTCATGATACTTTATATCTGGGCCTTGATGGCTTTTTAATTAAAAACGAATCCCTCCCAATCCCTGGTTTTATGTCCATCTCCAGGAGCCTGCAGGGGTCCGGGTGTCTGATGGTTCGCATTGGCCTGCTTTGTGCTCTCTATTTTCCTCTGTAGATTCTGTCTCCCACTGTTTTTGTAAGAGAAGTGTCTGGAAGTCTTTGTGGACATCTCTGCTTCAAGTTCCACACTCACTTTTTTTTTTTTTTTTTTTTTTCAATCTTTTTCAATTTTTTGAGACAGGGTTTCTCTGTGTAGCCTGGGCTATCCTGGAACTCACTCTGTAGCCCAGGCTGGCTTTGAACTCACAAAGAGCTTCCTGCCCCTGCCTCCTGAGTGCTGGGGATTAAAGCCATGCACCACCACCACCCTGTCCCACACTCACGTTTTAAGACATCTGTAAAGATCAGAAAGTGTTGGCACCAAACCAGTTCTGCAATGGCAGTCATTCCCTGCCAAGTATGAAGGAGGCTGGAGTTGGAAGTCCTTGGCGGGCAAAGACTGTGGGGCTTGGCATCATCGGGATATGTGTCTTCTTTATGGATTAAGTCATCTGGAGATTAAGATTGGAAGGATAGGAGAGAGGCCACAGGGTTAACATGGATACTCTGCTATATTTAGCCAGGACCAGGCTAGGACATTGACTGCTGCCAAGGTGACGGTAGAGAAGATTGAGGATATGGGTGGGGTGAAAAGACAGCCGAGGACAGCAGGAAGCAGCACCACCCAGGTCAGTGAACTGAAGTTGGAGGTTGCTACAAGAGGTGGTCAGTGAAAAGCCAAGGTCTACTCTTGGGTGCTGCGGTCCTGAGGAGAGCCCTCTGCTTCCATCCCAGAGGAGTAGGGAGGGAGGTGCAAGGGAGGCCTTGTAGGGCAGGACTGGAGATAGTGCTGAGAAAGTAAAGTTGGCATTTGTGCGCCAGTTAGTTGCACAAGCTTTGTTTTATTGCCTCTCATGCCCATCCCTTTTTCCAATATCAAATTACAGGTGAAGAAATGGAGGCTCAGAGCAATCCCATGACTTACCCACAGTACCTGGTGGGGCATTTAAGGGATCCCTCCATCTGGACAGCAGGTGCTACCTCTTAAACCACAGGGTCTAATCAGGAGCTGAGGAGAGGCCAAGGGTCAGCATTTCATAAGAGTCAGGGAAGCAGGAGCATCAACTTGATGCCTGCCTGAGAAGGATAGTAACATAGGTGACAAGGCCAGGGACTGAGGGACCTGGGCACTCAGACGTGGAGTCTCCAGGGTCCCTTTCTTCCCTTCCACAAGACCTGGCTACCCTCTGCACCTCCATCTCACTGAGCTCAGCCACCTCATCTGAGAGTGGGAATGATTGTGGCTTTCAAGGTTCGAGTGCTCCATCTTGTGCTTTGTGAGTGTTCCAAGTGGAGGTGCCTTTGTTCCCACAGCCCTGTATCCTCCAGTCCCAGGGATGTCACCTAGAGCTCAGGAGCCAGGCTTCATCAGTTTCATCCAGGTTCTGCTAACTTCTTACTCATGGGACTCTGGGACAAGTTATGCTACTGCGTGCTTCAGGGTTCTCATCTGTGGAGTGGGATAATGCTGGCATCTTCTCTCTAGGTAGCTGCAGGCTTGCTGAGTTAATGCCTGTGACTTGGTGAAGTCAAGGAGTGGGCCTTCCATGAACACGGGCCATTCTGTTGTTACGTTCAGTATTCAGACTGGACCTAAGACTGAAGCCCAGCGTGGTCACTGGGGCTGCAGGACCTGAAGGGAAATGATAGGGCCATGTGGACCAGTTCTAAATCCAGCCCAGGGTATCGCTTAGGTGGGTAGAGGACCCGGATCAGGGCTGTCTACAGACTAAGAACAAGAAACAGTGCAGAGTTGGAGTGAGCCCCAGGGAACATGGGGCATCACGACATGCTGCCATGTTGTGAGGATAAACTAACAATCTTGAAGGGGTAAAAGGGGCTTGGAGTCTGTTACTGTTTAAATCCAAAATGCCCCTGATATGTTTGAAAACTTATCTGATTCTGAAGGTTACAGCACCTTTAAGAAGTGGGTCGGGGCTGGAGAGATGGCTCAGCAGTTAAGAGCATTGACTGCTCTGCCAGAGGACTGGGGTTCAGTTCTAGCACCTACCTGGTGTCTTGCAGTCATCCATAACTCCAGTCCCAGGGGATCCGACACCCTCTAGACATACAGGCAGACACAATCTCAATGTACATAAAATAAATAAAAATTATCTACAGCAACACAGAAGAGGAGGAGGAAGATGAAGCACAGGTACCTAGCTACAGAGGTGGGTGACCCAAGGGCCTGGCTCTTGGGTTACAGCCCAGCTCTCAGTTTCCTGGCCCAGCCTTCCTATGAGGGGTTTTACTTTGTGTTCTTATTGCCATGCCACCATGCCCTCCACGCTGAGATGACCTAGAGCCCTCTGAAACTGTGAGCCAAAATGGCTGCTCCCTTAGATTGCTCCTGTCACGTATTTTGCCATACTGATGAGAAAAGTAGCTAAAACAGAGTCTCGACCCCTAGGACTTTATTTCAGTATCACGGCTGCTTCTGGAGCCCCACTGAGGATAAGGTAGGTACCATTTATAAGCACTAGGATGTGATCCTCATATACTTTTTTGGATGGGAGCCTAGCCTTTAACAATTTAAAGGAATGTTAAATGGAGGCATTTCTCCAGCCCCCATGACTTCTTTATCTGTGGGGTACAAAGGGAGGAATGCCAGGGGAAGCTGAGTCCCCCATGTGTCTGAGAACCTCCTCCAGGCCAGGATCCTGCTCTGGGACCCACATGAGTCATACATGGCCCAGCCTGTGTGCTCAGTCTCTGGAGGGAGAGGCAGGGTTTGGCTGACTGAATGGAGTTCAGAAGCAGCTGGGGCTGACTTTGCTGTACTGTGCCCTGTGTTGTCATGCATCTGTTTATACTGACCTGTGGTTTTCCAAATTAAGATGTTTTGACTTTGATAGCACAGAAGTGATCCAGCCAGTAGGAAATGTATCTCACCTTTTAGGTTTTTGTTTGTTTGTTTGTTTTGTTTTGTTTTGTTTTTGAGGGAGTAAAAGGGGGTTTCCTTATGTTGCCAGTCTTGTCTTAAACTCAAAGAGTCATCTCATTTCAACCCCCAAGTAGCTGGAACAAGAAAATTGGGGCATGACCCCCAGATCTTCAAAATTCGGAGGTGGCTGTCTTCCTAGGCTGGTGGTAAGCAGTGTCATAATTCCCCAAGATGCTGGGCAGTGTGAGCAAGCCGCAGCTGCAGGCAGCCATGAGATCACAGGGTGAACAAGGACACTGAGTGGAGTTCTGTGACACTGCCCAGCGCCGTGCTGCAAAGGTCAGTGGTTGGGTGTGTTCAATGACGTTTCCACTTAGGTTAGAGGTACAGGACTCTCCTGGGAGAGAGGAGGGCCTCTGTAACTGCAATATGGGAAGCAGACTTTGGGTTCCATGATGGCAGAGTGGGTAGACCTTGACTGGAGTGCCTGGTTAGGATGAACGGGCTCAGTGAGAAACCAGCACTTACAGTTTTACCATGCGCTAGGCAGGCTTGGGTCCAGTTTGGAGGAAGCTGGCTGAAATAAAAATATTAAAATCAAGTACACACATGAGCTTTTATTTAGAATAAGAGAAATCACAGTTAAGTTCAATTAAAACACATTTAAACTTTATAATTGTGTGAGTGGGGGGCATTCTCTCTCTCTCTCTCTCTCTCTCTCTCTCTCTCTCTCTCTCTCTCTCTCTGTGTGTGTGTGTGTGTGTGTGTGTGTGTGTGTGTGTGTGTGTGCATGTAGCCGTCAGAGGACAACTTTGTGATTGTCCTCTGACAATCCTCTGGCATTGGTGATCTCCCTCCACATTTTATGGGTTCCTGGGATTGAATCCAGGTGGTCAGTCTTGTTCAGCTAGTGCCTTTCCTTGCTGAGCCACCTAGCTGGCCCCCAAATAGAAAAAAGTTAAAAGCCAACAAATATCAGCAAATACAGAAAAGTAACATATTTTTAACTGCCAGAAATTTCTCTTCAATATTATTTTCTTAAAAGACGTTTGGGCCTTGCTGCTGCTGGTGGCACATGCCTTTAATCCTAGCACTTGGAAGGCAAATTTCTGAATTTGAGACCAGCTTGGTCTACAGGAGAAGTTCTAGGGTAGCCAGGGCTATGCAGAGAAACCCTGTCTTGAACCTTCCTCCCACCCACTCCACTCCACTCCACCCGCGTCCCAAATTGGGAACCTTACCCCCTTTGTTTTCTGCTTTATATTATAATAACTTTTAAATGTTTCTCATAGAAGAGAAAGGCAGTCCAATCCTCCCTGTCATTGGAACCCGATTGCTATGGCTGACAGTTACGGTATAAAGTGTGCAACTTCAGACCCAAATACACTTGCTGGTTTCAGTACTGCTCTACCTTGGTGCCTTACAAACACAGAGCAGCTGCTAGCTTCTGCTTCACACACTCTCAATCAAGAAGGAAACAAAGATACAGCTATGTCCTCTAATTATATAGGCTCCACTATCAGCTATATTTTTGCTGCACATATCTATGTGTAGGCGTGTGTGTGTGTGTGCACGCATGTGTGAACTCTTGCTTGTAGAGACAGAAGTCAACGTTGGGTGTTGTGCTCAGAATTTCCTCGCCTTGTTTCTTTTGCTATTGTTTGTTTGAGGAAGGGAGGGTCTAGCTCTAGAACCTTGGGCTTGGTGATGAGGCTAGACTGGCTGGTCAGCAAACCTCAGAGATCTTCCTACATCTGTCTTCCCAGTGCTGTGATCACAAGTGCATGCCACCATGTCTGGCTTTTTACATGGATCCTGGGGACCCAACCCAGATCCTCATGCTTGGGTAGCAAGTGCTGTGCCATCTCCTCAGCCCTCCAGTTAAATTCTTGACAGAAGAGAATCTGTTTTGCTAGTTCCCAAGTTCTTTGCCTACACTGTGACACTTTGGATGCCTGAAAGAATGAACACTCCACTGACTAGCTTCCAGTGCCAAACATTTCAAAACTCTACTGGCTTCCAGGGATGTCATGTGAATGCAGTGGACAGCAGGGTGTTCGTTCCGGAAGCTCTTCCTACATGGGGATCTTTAGCAAAAACTGTACCCATAAGTGACCACAAACTATGTAAATATACATCACTAATCCTCAACTCAGCTCCTCTTGGCTAAGCCCCCAAATGCCTCAACCATTCAACTCTCCTGTGGAGGGTGGAAGGAACTCAGTGTAGAAGGAAACTGTGGTCCAAACTTCTGTGGCTAGCATAGCTCACTTTTTTACAAGATTTTCACAGAACACTGTGGCCAAGGTAACACATTGCTAGGGTTTCTTCCAGAGGAAGAATTTCAAAGAAAGGTCCTGCATTGTGGATTTCATCAGCTTCCTGGTACATTGGCCACAGTGCCAGTCCCTATTATAATCAACAGAACTCCATGGCTAAGGTCTAGAAAGACAGAGACAACATGATCAGAGGCAAATTCAAAGTCAGGCTTATGGGACCCTAGGACCTTTACTAGTAACTTTGAGCTCAAGAAGCTGATGGGACTGTTCTCAAGAAATGGATGGGTGGGTGGGTTGGTGGATGGATGGATGGATGGATGAATGGATGGGTGGATGGGTGGGTGGGTGGATGGATGGAATCTTGCTATATTCTCAAATTTGTTGGGTATCCAGCTATTTTCTAGGTTAGAAATAAACTCCCCCAAAGCAATACTGAATCTGGCATATCTCTTGTCCTGAGAGCTCACCACAGGGAAAGGCACAGATGATGGAGGCAGAAAAGGACAAGGTTGCAAACAGAGGGATCAGGAGACCCAAAGGGGCTCTACCCCCAGATCTCCACAAGTATTTGGAAAGAGAACACAGACTAGGCAGAGGTGACATGTTTCCGAGTTTTGTCTGTTGGGTGCCAGTGCAGGCTTCTGCTTAGAGGCAGCAAGCAGAAATCTATGCCTTTATTTTGGGTCAATAGATGGCTTTCAGGGGACCCTGGCAAGGGGAAGGGTGCTGGACAGGTTGACGCCCCCCAAGAGCCTATTACTCGCATATCCACCCCTGTTCACTCTCTAGCTCCCAGGCATTCCCAGACTATCCTCTACAGTTTTCTAGGGTATCTATGGAAGGAAAGGCCCTCCGGGTGGTCCATTCCAAAGATCAGCAGCCGGAACGGACAGTGCTGCACAGCTCTGAGTTAAATTCAGTTCCACTTGAGGCATTTTATGGGCCCAGCCTGGGTAAACAGGGGCCCCATTAATGCACCAGGGTTTCACCTCTGCTGCTGTTGATGTCAACTCCCACAGCCTGAGGCAATGGAGCGTGAGCCCCATGGCAGCTTGAAGAAGGCAAGTGAGGACTGAAATGGCCATGTGGCAAGATCACTCAGACACCTTCCAGTCTCCACAGCCCTATTCAGAGCATTAGGACAGAGGCTGGGGAGGGCCTGAGACAGTGACAGACTGAGGTAGAGACAGAGCAAGAACCTCCAGTTAAGCTGTTGATCCCTGTGTGTCACCATACCCCAGGCTCTGGGCATCTCCTATGGATGGGGGCATGTGCACCAAAGCTGCAGTTAAGACATGTGGTCTGATACTAGCTGGGGAGCAACTGGAAAGATAGAGAGAACACTGTCTTATTTATCACCCATTCCTCCCCTTGCTCCACACACCTTTCCTGGTGCCAGCTATGCTCCAGGCTCTGAGGTGAGCCTGGGGACCCTGAGATGAGTCAGACCTGGACTTTGTCCAGGATGAAGTCACAGTCTGATGGAGAGACAGGTGTGGACACAGGCAATGACAATGACAAACCAGTGTGCTCATCTGAGACAAAGAGAAACCTGAGGATACCCCCCAACACTGCCTGAGGGCAGGAGGGTCAGGGAATCCCCTGGGAGGGTAGTGGGAACTTGACCTGAATGTTGAAGATGGATTAATCAGCTAGCTAAACTCTGGAGGGATTCCTAGGCAGAGCAACAGCACCTGCAAAATGACAGTGCTGTGGAGAGTCTCTCACAGCTGGGGCAGAGGCGGATACACAATAAGTACTCATAAGCACTCGGTAAATAACTTCTGAATGAGTGGAGAGATGGATTAATCTTAACAACTTTTCTGTAGCTTTGGTGTGGGAGATACAGGCATGGTAGAATCTAGAAGGGTCTGGAAGCTGAGAAAACCATTCTCAAGAACTTAGGTGAACCCCATCACTTGGGGACCTGGGACAGGGCTTAAGCAGCCAGGACCAGGGCTCTCAGGAAACTGGGGTCAGCAGTATTGGGTGGAATACACATATCAAGTTAAATCTGCAATTCAGAAAACGCAAGGCTCTAAGGGGAGGGTATCTTTACTTTTATTACTCATTCTGGCAGCTCCAGTTTGGAGCAAGGATGGAGCTAAAACCAGAATTGTGGTCCAGGGGACTTTATGATGGCCTGAATGGGCAGGGGCTGGGGGAAGGGGAGAAGGACAACTGACAGGGTGAATTATGGTTGTTGCCTTTTTAAATGGAAACTTGTTTTTGAGGGGCTGAGGGTGTGGATTAATTGGTCGAAGGCTTGCCTAACAAACACAAAGCCTTAGCAAACAGGTCTGATGGCACATGCCTATACTCCCAGGAAGGAAGTTCAAGGCTATCCCTGGCTATATAGCAAGCTCAGGTCTTGAACAATCTACACTACAGGAGACTGTTCAGGAAAAAAAAAGGTGGGGGAGGGAGGGGTAATCCAAAGAGGAAATGTCACAAGATGTAAACATACCTGTCTCAGTGTGTCATCAGGTGAACCCTCTGATAACCAGGTGGCCCAGGAAGTGAGCAGTGCCCTGCGTTGAGTCTGGGTTGAAACTACAGGCCGGGGAATATCCAAGGGTCCAACAAAGTCAGACTGTCTGAGGGTGGATGGACATGAACACATTTATTCACATGCTCCTCCCTCACCTACAAGCCAGTCTTAATCCTCTACCTGCCTTGGACCTTGTCCTCCACATCTCTCTCCCCTCCCTCTGCATACCCCTTCGCCTAAGGTGATGGGACTGAGGGAAGAGGGTAGGGTCATATTCCCGCAACTGCAAGTCATATAAACTTCCTCCAACAAATGGAAAGCAGTTGACCATGATGAAAATACAAAACTAATTTCCCTTGAAATAGACATGCATTCCAGGGACAAGATTGTCCCAAGACATCACAAACCACTTATGGCCTAATGAATCTGGACTGCATCCCTGCCTGTGATTACAGCAGAGGACAGTGGAGTGGTACATACACAATAAGTATAACTTTATATAGCTTAGAAATGTCGTTCACCAGTGCCAGTCAAGGAAGGGTCACCCCTTTGGGGAGCTACTCTTCCCCTCTGGACTCAGAAAGAGGATCTGTAGAGCAGCAGGCTCACTGGAGTCTGCTCCCACCCTGTGGAGGGTACTTCTTGCTTTTATTAAACCTACACCGTTTACTACTGCTTTATCTGTGTCTTGTTCAATTCTTTGTGATGCAAAGAGCCTGGGCATAGGTTCATGGGAGGCTTCAGAGACTTCCCTTTCAGTAATATGATTTCTACATGGAACCTGGCTTCCAGCATCTCCCATCCCAGCCACCGCCACAACCCGGTTCTGCATCTGAGACAGTCCTGGTCCTCTACGGATCTCTGTGTTCCCTCCTGTACAACAGAAAGCCAGGCTCTGGGGCTTAGCGGGTCCAACCTCCAGTCTCCAGTGGTGCTTCTCGGTGGCTCTTCTCAATGTACCCGTTTGCAAAGGTCTTGCGTCTCTGGCAGGGACTGCTTGCTTAGTTTGAGTATTTCTGTCCCAGTTGCCTGTTTCATATCAACGAGCACCTCTCTCCTGAGCCACGCACAGCCCTGTCCTGTCTGCATCCAGTGCCAAGGTCTGGGGATCCTCACTGGGACACCCAGCCTTGGGCTGGCCCAGTCAGGACTTGGACCCAATCTGGAGCGACAGCCCCTGGCTTCTCTTCTCCAGGCCTTGAAGGGAAGACAGGGTGTGCCCCTTGTCACCCATGCTGGCAGCCTAGGAGAAGGTGAAGCTGAGGAGCAGGTGACATTGACTGAATGACACACTGCCTGCCCCTCCTCAAGTCCCCACGGAGGCTTCTGGGAGGATGGTACGTGCTAGGGAGGGGCCATCTTGGCGCAGCCGGGCCTGAGGTACAGAGACTTCTCTTGGACCATGGTCCATTTCACCCGCCGGTTCCCTGCAAAGCCAGGCAGTCTTGTTTGCAGAAGGAAATGAGCAGATCGTGCTTATGGGGAGAAGACAGCCCTAGGTAAGGGCTCCAAGGGAAACTCACCATGGAGCGAGACCAGAGCCTTTCCCTGTGAAGCAATGCAGTCAGGTGTTGAGCAGGGCTATGTCTGCCCCCTGGTACTGTTGAGAGATGTCTCCCACCTGTGGGTCGTGACCCCTTGGGGTTTGTATATCCTGCTTATCAGATGTTTGCACTATGATTCATAGCAGTAGCAAAATTACAATTATGTAGTAGAAACAAAGTAACTTTAAAGTTGAGAACCATCGGCTTAGAACTCTCTGACAGGAAGATTCTGAGGGGACCATGTAGGATTAGCTGAGAAGAGAGGGCAGACTGTTCTTACCGCTTCAGGGACTGCACAAATCATACCTGGTGGGGGAGGTTATTTTGCCCTCCCCGAGAAGCTGAATCAGGGGATACCAGGCCCAGAACAGCTGCCCCGGGGTCCCAAAGGGGCCATTAACCCACCATTTACCACCCTGCCTTCCATCATCCAGCCCTCTGTTCATCAGGAAAGCCTGGGTGGAAAGGGGATTGATGACAGAACAGGCTCAGATCCTACCTCCCAGGGGCTTCAGACCCAGTGTATGTGGGTGACAAGACAACTAGTGACCTGGGTGACCTGAGGTGGGCCTAACGAGATTTCTGTAAAGGGGGCAGTTGGCTAATTCATGCTTTTGTGTGGTTTTTATTTAGCAGTTTTGTTTGTTTTGTTTTGATGTTTTGACAAGGCCTCATTATGTAGCCTTGGCTGTCCTGTACCTGTGTAGACTAGGCTGAATGGCAGTGATCCTCCTGCCTCTGCCTCCGGAGTACAGATCACAGGTGCATGCTACAACACTTCGCACCATCGGTCTTCTTTCTTCCTTCTGGCTAGAAGTCCCAGGTCAAGACACAGACAGATTCGTGGCCACTGAGGGCCACCCTCTGGCTCGTGGTTGCCTGTCTGCCTGTAGAGCCATCACACGGTGGAAAACAAAGGAAGTGGGCTTTCTCGTTTTTTAGTTTTTTCACTTATCTTTTGTGTGCAGAGTGTGTGTTATATGTATGTAGGGGAGGTGGCGCAGCATGCCATGGCAGGCATGTGGAGGATTCCCCTCTCTCCTCTGCCATGTGAGTTTCAGGGATGGGACTCAGGCTGTCAGGCTTAACATTAATAATTACTTCCAAAAGCTCCACCTTTGATCACACTGGAGTTTATGGGGACCAACAATGAACTCAGGGAGACCCTGTCTGTGGTGCAGTGGAGTGTCTTTCCAGCTCACCTAACCGCACGCTACCTGGAGCCAAGTGCTGGCACCATTCTCCGTGGCAGAGGGAATTAGGGCAACCCAGTGGCCCACATGAGTCAAAGCCAAGAGCAGCAGCCTGGGGCTCAGACTGCAAAGCTGATGGCTTGTTCATGACCATACTCTGCTGACTCTACCATCCGTCACAGAGAGGGGATGAAGTCCCAAGTAGAAGCCGGCAGTGGCTGTGTGAAACTGCCCCGCCTGTCTGAGGAAGACCCTGGCCCAAGTCCAGGAGAGTGGAGCCCAATTCCCCTTCTGAGGCCTGGCCTGGCCACAGCATCCAGAACAGACCCCTCTTAAGGGCCAGCTGGAAGGACTTCAGAGGCCCTAAGTTGGGAGAGGTGGGAGAGGCATGCAGCTTGGCACCTCTTCAGGGACAGATCCCAGCCCCACTGCCTCTCTGAAGGAGACTGGGCAGGGGCGGAATGGGGGTGGGGGGTGCTACGGAATCCCTGGAATGAAATGTGCATTGTCCCCAGAACTTAGATTAGGAGGGTGATCTGGGGAAGGACTCGGAACAATGGGGACCTGGGGAACCTACTTCCCAGACAGACAGAGCAGGGGCAGGGAGGGGCAGGCTGGGTAAGGCCCTGAGGTACAGGTATTGCATTGAGACCAAGGACAGATGAGAGGCCTCCTTTCTCCCTCCCTTTTCTCCACAGAACCCGAGAGCTAAGCCCAGGCAGCCAGTACTCACAGGAGGATGCTGGGACATCTGAAGATGCCCAGAGCTCTCCCCTCACAGTCAGGACTGGCCTAGCAGCCCTGTGGGGTGGGCTTAGGGGCAATTGTGGCACCATTTCACAGACTGAGATTCTGAAGACCAGAGGCATGGATGTACCACAGTAAGTGGTACAAACGTCCCTAGGGACATGCATCCCTGGGGACATGGACCCCTGTTTTTGCTAGAGTTAGTTCTGGTCAAGAGACTAGAATGTCTGGCCTAAGTGGAGGTCTAACATTCCAGTTGGGCCAAGTCATTCACTCAGCTCAGGGACCAACCCTGGGGTGGGGGGCTCACCTTAATCTGTGCTGAAGAGATGAGCAGAATACCTAGCCTTAGTAAGACACTGTACTTTTCCTTGCAGAATCCCAGTCCCTAGTGTAGTAACTTAGGGCTAAAGCCATGTAACATGTCTAAGTCTGCCCTGCCCATTTTTCTGAATTATTCAAAAAAGTGTAATTTCTCCTCTCCTTTCTGCCTCTTTTCTAAGCATCATTCTTTTCAGACTTTCCCTCCAACACTTCAGACTTCCTCACACTTTCTCTAAAGCCTCGCTTCCCACCAGAGGGCTGCTTGTCTGCTGTGTATCTGACCTCTACGCCAGCTTAAGTGACATGGCCTTTATCCTTCTTTCCTCCATGCTTGTCCTCTGGGCATCTCCGAGGTTTACGGCTTGCCTGTCTTAGGGGTTTTGTTTTAAACTCTAATAAAATTGTCCTTAAGCTTCCATTTTGAGTCCTTTCTCAAATTATTTTATTAATGAGACGAAGAATCTCCAAGGAGCATCCTGATTTCCCCTGTATAATTTTGTCATTGCCACATGGGTCTTCTCTTTGGACAGTCAGGTGGTACACTCTTCCCTTATCCTCACCCCAACTCCACAGACCCTAGGAGGCAGTCACTTCAGGACAGAGAACTTTTCCACCCTGGAATTGTTCCACTGCTTCCTGTCCAGTGCAGGCACCTTGGGGCTCCCTCTCCAGCCATTCTTCCTATCAATGGCTCCTTGGTTTGCCTTGTCCTGGGTTCTTACTCAGGGGTTCACTCTCAGTGGGTTCACTTTTCATGTCACTCTTTTGGGGGCAACAGCCCTTATAGAAAGAAAGGGTCTGGACGTTGAGGATAAGAACCGCTCTGCCATTTCTACAGTGTGACCTTGACCAAGTCACCTCTCCTGCTGGCTCAACAGATGGGAAGAGGAAATATCTAAAAGGTCTGAAATGAAAGCCCCAAACCACTGCAGGCCCTGAATGCGCTAGCACTCCCTCTCCTCATGCCAGATACTCCCTGGACCCTCCTGCCCTTTCTCCATGTCCCAAGCTAGCAGGGTCCTGGCTCAATACAGCTTCCATCCTCTGACACTGATGGGTGCCCTGGAGGTATTTGTTGGGGCCCTGATGGGTGCCCCTAGTGGATTCTCTGTTGCATGAAGAGCCCAGAGCTTATTTTAGGGTGGATCTAACCAGCTTGCTGATGGGAGATGTCATTCTGTAAATATGTTTCTCTTATTGGTTAATGAATAAAGCACTGTTGGCCAATAGGAAAGCAAGCTAGGCGGGACTAGGAGGCTAGGATGAGAGAGGAAGTAATAGGGAGGAGATTTAAGACATAGGACTGGGAGAGCAGAATGCCGGCCCCTCTCTCCGGTAAGATAAGACCACAGGGAAATACTTAGATTAATAGAAATTGGTTAATATTTAAGACAGTGCTAGTCAGTAAGAAACACTAGTAACAGGCCAACAGCTTTATATATAATACAGCGTCTCTGTGTGTTATTTGGGGCTGGTGCGGCTGTGGGACCAGGCTGGTGGAAAACTGATCATAACAGCTTGCCTTATGAGAATTTGATACACTTAATATTGAACACATATACTCTCTCATTATCTTAACTTACCCTTCGTTTTCTCACATTATATGTTACTCTATTATTTGTGCTCTCTCTCTCTTTCTCTCTCTCTCTCTCTCTTTCTCTCTCTCTCTCTCTCTCTCACACACACACACACACACACACACACACAGAGAGAGAGAGAGAGAGAGAGAGAGAGAGAGAGAGAGAGAGAGAGAGAGTTTATCATTGCTCTACTTAGCTGCCCCATGTGGTAGTTTGACTGTAACTGGATCTCATAAGCTCATAGGGCAGCACTATTAGGAGATGTGGCTTTCTTGGAGTAGGTATGGCCTTGTTGGAGAAAGTGTGCCACTGTAAGATTGGGCTTTGAATTTTCCTATGCTCAAGATACTACCCAGTATCTCAGTTGACTTCCCGTTGCCTTCTGCTCAAGCTGTATCCAGCACCATGTCTGCCTACACACTGCCATGCTCCCCACCATGTTTCCCACCATGATGATAATGGACTAAACTGCCGAAACTCTTAAGTGGACCACCCCAATTAAATGTTTTCTTTATAAGGGTTGCTTATTATCCATTATCTATTCACCCATCTATCCACTCACCACACCCATCCATCATCCATCTGGTCTTCCATCCACCCACCTATCTATTCCATCTACTCACCCACCTACCATGTCTCCTCCTCCTATGCATCCATCTACTCATACATCATACACATCTATCCACTCACTCATCATTGATCCATCCACTCATCTACCCGTCCACTCATTGACCTACCTATCTATTATCTTTTTTGTTTTTGTGTTTGTTTGGGTTAGTGTTTTGATTTTGTTTTTCAAGACAGGGTTTCTCTGTATTGCTTTGCTTTGGAGCCTGTCCTAGAACTTGCTGTGTAGACCAGACTGGCCTCAAACTCAGGGATCCACCTGCCTCTGCCTCCTGAGTGCTGGAATTAAAGGCATATGCCACCAACACTCGGCCTATTTGCCCATCTATTCACCTTTTCTTCCTTCTTTCTGTCCTGTCTGTCTGTCTGTCTCTCTCTCTCTTCCTTTTGTTCTTTCTATCTTCCTTCCTTTCTTTTTCCCTCTCTCTCTCTTGCCCTTCCTTTCCTTTTGTCAACCCATTCAACATTTTTGAAGAGCCACATTTAAGAGTCCCAGACCTGAATTTTCTCAGCTTGCAAGGCCAAAGGCACAGACAAGGCATCCCCAGTGCATCATGATCAGAAAAGCCCTGAACCATAGGAGCCCAGTGTGAATGGCTTAAAGAAGGCTTCTAAGGGGAGCTACTTTGATCTGGTTCTGAAGCTTGAAGGTAAATCCCAGGGCAAGAGAATCCTGAGGAGAGGGGCCCCTGTTGACAAGAAAGACTGGGCAGGAACTGTGTGCCAGCCTTAGCTGGCTGGGCTGGGGTGTTAGTGAGAGGGAGAGCTTCCTGCCTGTGTCTGGCTAAGCTCATCTTAGATGGTCATACTGCCAGCTCCTGTGATGTCATCCAGATTGACTGTGCTGACCTGTGGACCCAGATCCTCTTAGGAAAGTCCTGTCCATGCCCAAGCCTCAGCTGAGCACCATTGCTCTCCCTTTACCTCACATCAGGGAAACCTGGGCATAGCAAGTGCGCCATGCAGGAAGTAGGCTTCCACTCCCCAGATCATCATCCTGACGTTCTGTCGAAGCTCTGGGATCCTCCCCTCCATGCCTGGCCAGACCTCCCAGGTATCTCAAGCTCCTGTGCTGGTCTCTGTCTTCCTATGTCCTCCATCCAAGGGCAGGCAACCCTTCTTCATGCTCACAGCCTCACCTGGCATTCAGGCACCACCTCCCTTTGAGCCATACGAGGGGCACTCTGGTATGGAGTGAGCCAGGTCCTTCAGGCCCCAGGGCATGTTCTGCTTTTCTCTGCCTGGAGCCTTTGAGGGGAACTGGGGAGATGCAGGAGGAGGGGAGCCTGGGAGGTTGAGGGACAGACATTTCAGGCATGGAGTAAGGCTGGGCTGAGCTATCTGAGCAGGGACCCCTTCTCAGTGCCAGCAAAATCAAAGACTCATGATGTCCAGCGATTTTCAAGGTCAGAATGAACCAATAAGATCCTCCCAGTTCAGCCTAACAAAGCCCCTGTAACTCACAGGGGGGCTCTATTATCATCCTAGAGGCTCAACCCAGGTGAGGCTGGGCACACAACTAGCTGAGCCCAACCCTGGCCAGGTTTTCTCAATAACATTTCTGAGCCCCAGAGCATGAAGGGTGATGAACCAATGCCCTCCCCAACTACATCCCTGGGATTCCCCATTTCCACCTCTGGCTGTGCAGGTGTGCATGACAAGATGTTAAAGGTTCCTGACTGTCCCGCATTGACATTCCCCGTACCCTGGTCCATGTCTCTCCAAGTTCTTCCAGCCCTGAGTGTGAATCCAGAGGGCTGTGTACAGTCTCAGTTCCCAGGACCCACAGTTGTCCCTCCAGCTAGAGGCCCTAAGAGCCACAAAGGCAGGAGTCCACTAAGCAGTATGGGTGACAAGCTACAGGAAGAAAAACATCACTGACCAACAGGGCCCTGAAGTCGGGCTGGCTGGCCGCAGCATCCTGTGGCATGTGCTGGCCTTGGAGCAGGAGGTCCCTAGAATCTGCATCTCCTAAAGAGCACTGTGAGGGCTCTACTTCAGAATCAGAGAGCATCACAGGGACAGCCCATCTTGGGGAGCATCATATGTGAATCTCTTGGGCAACAACCTGGGAGCACTACTTCCCCAGTTCTTAGGGAGCACCACATCTGCATCTCTGGTGGAGCCCTGTGGGAACACTCCATGAGACGTGGATTTATGCAGAATGCCTTTGGAATGGCTTCCTTCACAAAGCAGTAGCTGGCGTGGCTCTCGGCAAGTGTTTAATAAGATGTCCTGGGGTCATGAGGTCACCTTTCTTTTTCTTTTCTGTCTTTCCACCCCCCCCCAAGACTGGGTCTAGGTATATAGGCTGGTCTGGAAATCCCAATCTCCTCATTTCAGCTTCCTGAGTGCTGGGATTACAGGCATGGACCAGATTAACTGGGAATTTGTTTGCCCCTGTAGCACTTAATTAGGAACTTGTTTTGCCCCTGTGGCAGTTGAGGCCAGGGAGTATCCATCCAGCAGCCCCAGGTTGCCTCAGATACTTAGAGACAGTTGAGTATCTCCCTTCTATAAAGGCCTGCAGTCAAGGTCCCCCAGTGCCTCATAGGCATTGGCACTGACGTCAGAGGGAACCCAGAAGGGAGGTGTTATGGCACTGTAACTCTGTAGGGGGCACTGTGCTCAGTACACTGAGCAGCTAGCTACCTTCTCAGCTTCCTCTTAATGTGTTCCATTGCACTGTGCTGTCTCCAACCTTCTGCTGGCCTCTAGGTCTTTCCTAGAAGCACAGTTCCCCCCACCCTGCTAGACATACCTGGCCTGCATTCCGATTCTTGCCTCCCCCATAGCTAGAGAGCTGTCTTGTAGTCTCTGACAATGTCTTCACATCTCATGTCTGTTGTTCAAGTGTCTGATCTGTCCCTGGCCTTCTTCAGTCTTTGAACATGACCCCAGTTAGAGCTGGGGGTGGTCAGTGCCTAGGCTCCCCCACAGGTGCAGGCTTCAGGCTGTTCCTGCCCCGGCTCTGGCCCCCAGTTCACCTCTTTAGAGTGTATGCATAAACACCTGCCAAGTGTCTTCTGTGACAATACATTCCCTCGGTCAGCAAATATTTGCCATCTGTGGTTCAGCCCACCTGCAGGCCACCCAGGATAGGAACAGAAGGGAGAGAGGCTAGGAGCCAGCAAGGGGAGGCTGCAGAGGAGGGGCCATACCATCATTGCATCACTAGAGGCATGGAGACCAGAACCATGAAGGGGGTGTGCCTGGGAGTGCTGCCAGCTCTCTGGACGCCTTGGAGCAACTGGAGTTTGTCTGGGGCGGGCAAAGTCAGGTGAATGGAAGGGCTGGCTCCTGGTGAAGTCTGGCTGACTGCTGAAGGCTGCTGGTTGTATTTGAGATAACTTAGGTGATTCATCAAAAACACTCAAAACCTCTAATTGTAGAGCGTTTAGAGCATATACAGGACTGCAAAGAATAGCATGGAGATTCCCCTACATATACTACTCCAGTGTCAATGGCAAGGAAGAGGGTCACCATCCTTTGCCAGCATGAAGCCTTCACTTATGGCAATATTTTTGACCTAAGCGGCTTCTCTGGGGACCCTGGTGCTCATGCAAAGAGTGAGGCTGGTCTTCTGGGGCCCCTAGACACATCAGGACCTCTTCTACCTGGGCTGGCATTATGGGTTTACTGAGTCACCAAAACGCAGGGGAATTCCAACTTCTGAGTTGCAGCTTTGGTGAGGGAGCCTGCCCATGTGTGTCTCCCTGTGAGGGAGGACAGTGAGCCCCAATTTACATGTGATAAAATGGAACCTTAAAGACAGCATTCTGTGGCAAAGGTGGGCTAGAAAAGAAGTGTATCTGGTCCTAAGCCCCACCTCAGTCTTTACCAGTGCACACTAACGACTAAAAAAAAAAAAAAAAAAAAAAAGTCCTTTGTTTTGATTGTCAAAGAGGTATGAGGAAGCTAGGTACCTAATCACTGTGCTCTCACCGTCTGAGGGGCCTGAACAGAGCATGGTGTGGCACTCCACAGGGACTTGGAGACTTTGGAACTGAATCACTCACTTGTGAGGGAAGGCTGAGACCAGAAGTGGGCAGGGCTGCCGGGAGCAGTTTTGGTGCATGGTCCTTCTCAAGTAGCTCTAAGCACTGTGGAAAGATAAGGACTTGTCATCCTTGCCTGGCCCTAACACACTGGAAATGGCTCGAATTGAAACATCACAACCACTCTCTGTAGTGATCTTTCTGTCCCTATCTGCGAGGTGGTCATACTTAGGTAGCTAAAATTTGAATCCAGGCAGGGGACCCCAAAGTTGCCATGCTCACCTCCACTCTTGCTTGTTGCCTGATTTGCAAGGAGCCTGGGAAAGGCTGCTTTTGACCTGGAGTCTCTCATTCATCTCCAGCCACAAAGGAGGTTTGAAGAATTCCTTCCTTAGAATTCTTATACAGTCCCAACAACCATACAGTCTTACCAAAGTTCACCTTAGGGCACCAAAAAGGTGTTTGGGCTTCCTTGTAAAGCATTGGTGACCCAAAGCAGACATCTTGAGAAGTCTACACCCAACATGGATGATGGGTCCTCCAAGGCCCCATAGACAGAACCTCCCTACTAGGCAGCCCAGCCCGTGTACTCTGGCCCCTCTCAAGACCCTGAGACCCTGTGCATTTAAGGCGTTAATGCATGCCTTGGCTGAGAGGAGAGGGTCCAGTGACCCTCTTCCTCCTTTTTAGGGAATGTCAACAATCAACAAGCTGGCTCCTCATGTCTTTTGCAAGCAGGCACAACTGATCTGATAAAGGTGACAACTGTTTTGCTTGGAGGACCATATCTCACAACACCCCCATTTCAGCAGGTGTGCGTCACTGTCTCTCTGGTCCTGCTGAGATCCCCCTGCATCAGGGCATGGGCCTTGCACAGTCCTATCTGGTACAGGTGGGCCTCCTCTTTCTATCCTGTTTACAGAGCCAGCTAACTACAGCATCTCCAGACTGTGACTCTTCCCATGTGAAAGCATCTCAGCCATCCCTGCTGACACCCCAATGCCTCAGTGCACTTGGCAGGTGGGCTGCCTGCTTCCCTGAGCCCCCCATGTGAGCCAGGAACTATCTGGGGGGGTGAAGGAGGCCTCAGATGGAGCCACAATCTAGTGCTCATGCTCAGCAGGACTTCTGTGTGCCCTGGGCACAATACTAGGGTTCTCTGAGCTCCTCTGACTTCACCTGACCTGCAGCAGGTTCAGGAGCTAAGATGTGCAGGTAGGCCTTACCCAACTGGGTGCCGAGCAGTGAGAGGGGCATCTGTTAGACTTTGCTCTCTCCCACGACCCATTCCTCCCTCCCATCATTTCCCACTGATCCCTGCCGTCACGTCACATTGACAAAGAATGCTTTCGAGCTTTTCAAGGACCATTGCCCCCACTCGAGTGCTGGCTTTGTACACATCCCACACAGGGAGCTCAGACAGCCCCAGGCAGGCGGCCCCTAGAGACCTGTCTGTCCAGCCTATAAGACAGAAGCAAAGAGGCCAGGCAGGGAAATGCAGAGGAGAGAGGCTGTGGGCTGCAAGGAGGGCGAGGAAGGCACAGCTCTGGAAACAGAGGTTGGATTTGAATTGCCCTAGAGCCCTGTGGTATAGAAATGTCTATAGGCCTTTAAGCTATGTACTGCACAAGGGCCAACTGGGAAGCCTGTGAATGCCCTGTATCTAGACCCCTTTGCCTCCTATTGGAGCCTTCTAGATATTCCAGCCACTCCCTTGGGTCTGGGTCCAGCAAATTGGAATCATGTATGGGGCAGAGTCACTGGGATGCTGACATGAAAAACAGCTGTGTGTTGAGCAGCATGGCTGTGGATTTTGCAGATAGTTAAAGACTGAGCTCTGCCACTTTCCAGCTGTGCAATCTTGAGGTAGTTCATTAACTTCTCTGAGCCCATTACCCAGTATTTAAACAAATAAAGGTATAAAATTGGCAGAGTGAAGCTCTCTAATCTGACATGCATAGCTTATATACTTTTTCCATGTGTACATAGCTACACACATCTCTCTAAAAAGTTCCCTTGTGGAGCTTTGGTTCTTCATTAAAAAAAAAGAAAGAAGAAGAAGAAGAAAAAGAAGAAGAAGGGGGGAATGCTAGTTTCATAGAGCACTGTAAAAGCAGAACACGAAGAGGCCTACATGCAGCCTGTGTCTGATCCACACTCCACACAGGGCTGCTATTTCCCATTCAGGTTTGCTTAGCAAGTTCCGCCTATACTAGTTTCTCCACGAGCCTGTATTTTACCACTAGAAAACTAAGTCCTATTCAGGCAGTAGTTCTGCCTTTACCGTGTGGCCCACGAAAAGCTAATTCCCTTCTCTGGGCCAATGAATAGATCAAACTGGATGTTTCCCTGGGCCATCCTAGGTTCTGTGTTTAAGTGTTGTGGTCTGGGACCCTTGGTTGTTCCCAGTTCAGCCAGGGCTGTGGCCTGGGTCTCTGCGTGAGTTAAATGCATTGGGAAAGAAGGAGGCAGCTGTATCTGCCTGTCACATCTGACACATCTGGGATAGCCTCTGGAGTGCACCCTCAGGACCCTACATCTACATGAACTTACTCTACCCCAAACTGCACACAAGCATTTTTAGGGATCTCTTTACCTCCCTGATGGCCCCTGACTCATTTCACATTTTTCAGGAAGAAATTGGAGGTACTGGCCCTTCCTCCCTTGGAACACTCCGGGGACATTCCCAGATCAGATGAAAATAGAGGTGACAACAGAGAGAAGAATAAATCGTGAGACAAAGCCCCTCCGTTCCTCCATCAGAACAGACTGATGCAGCTGAGAGTGATATGGCCTTGAGTTGGCTAGAGATGAGAAGAGCTCAGCCGTCTAAGTCTGGACAGGAAGTGCTCCTCCCAGGAAAGCAGGAGGCCAGCACAACCACGGAATTATCATCTGGTCAGCCGTGGTCCCACACTCCAGCCACCTTCCTCTGGGCTGCCCCACCAGGAAGCCTGCAGCTTTGTTGGTGTGTGGGCACGAGTGCCCCCTGCTGGGCAAGGATATGCCCTGAGGACAAACCATGCCTGAAGACAAGCAGGAGAAGGTTGTCATCTGTGCACACACATATGCATGTGTACAGACAAATAATAAATCTAAAACATAATAAAAATATAAAATAAAAAAGATAAACCTTGTTAGGCTGTGGTGGCACACGTGTCTAATCCAAGCACTTGGGAGACAGAGGCAGGTGGATCTCTGAATTTGAGGCCAGCCTGGTTTACAGAATGAGTTCCAGGATAGCCAGGGCTTCCCAGAGAAACCCTGTCTTGAAAAACAAACCAACCAAATAAACAAACAAAAAGGATAAACATTTAAGAGACAGAGCCTATGAGAAGTCTGTATTAGTTACTATGACAAATAGTAAATTAACTAAGCAACTTATTTCGGCTCATGGTTTGCAGGCATAGTCCATCATGATAGGGAGGACATAGCAGCAGAAGTATGAAGTACATTGCATCTGCAATCAAGAATCCGACTGCTCAACTCATTTTCTCCTTTTTATCCATTCCGGCTCTCCAGCCTATGGCACAGGGCTACCCTCATTTGGAGTGAGTTGTGTCCCCCCCCCTGCCAGTTAAATCTTTCTGGAAACATTGTAACAGGTGTACCAAGAGATGTGTTTTCATGATGACTTTATATTCAGTCAAGTTGACAGTGAAGCTAACCATCACAAGGTCATTACTGGCTTTCCTCTCTCTGGCTTTCTGTCTGGCCCCACAGTGTAGCGCCATCCACCATGAAGTAGGTGATGTGTGTAGAGAGTTGTTTGGACTTCTGCCCTTCAAAACTGTGAGCTAAAGAAATCTCTTTTCTTGGTTAGTTACCCAGCTACAAATGTTTCATGACAGTAATGGGAAACTGAGTGATACTGATGCTTCACTCTCTCTGGAATCTCAATTATTCTTTGTCTTTTAATCTGATATAGTCACAGTCTAGGGATTAGTATATGGACATCCTTGGTGTTGTTCTTTCGTTACAGTTATAAGAATATACGGCTGGAGAAGGGGGGTGAGTGGTCCCATGTGAGGGTTCCAAGTGAGTGGGGTCCCAAGGTAAGGGACCACGTGGGAGAGCATAACAGGTTCCATAGCAGGTGAGGGTGACTGAGGTGGAGGGAATAACACGCCAGGTAGATTGAGCTTAAATGAGGAGTTTATTTAGAAAGGGGAGTGAGGGAGAAGGGAAGAGACATAGAGGCACCCGGAACAGACAAGGAGAGAGGGGAAGAGAGAGAAAGAGGGGAGAGAAGAAGGGGGGTAGCTGATAGCCAACCAAAAGCAGGAGAGAGAGAGAGAGAGAGAGAGAGAGAGAGAGAGAGAGAGGCGTCTGCAAAAGAGAGCATAAGTAGGCAGGGGTCTGACTTTTAAAGGGCTCCTTTACACCTGCCTGCAGACTAGTACTCATGGAACCCTGGGCTGACCAGAGTACTGCCTGAGTGCATTCTGCCAAGTGACAGGCGCAGGCCAGCATAATGCCTGAATCCTTACACTTGGAATAGGTTGGTCACTCCATCCACATATCTTATCCAGAGGAAGAGACTCTCTTTCCTTGTTCCTTCAAGTTTGAATTGTTGCAGTAACCCAATTCTCTTTCTGTCAGTGTGCAATCATGGCTTGTTGCCAACGAGACCCAAAGGCTACATCTAACTTTGAAGGAAGAGAATATAAATCACCCAGAGATTCAGACTTAGGTGATCACAAGCCTTTGGTTTGTTTCTGTTTGGGGGAGGAGAAGAGATGGGAAGGTATTATTTTATGTCTAAATAAAAAGCATACATGATTGTCACCCCACCAAAGGTCTACACAGTGACCTTGTTCTGCTCATCCCCACACATTACTTCATTTATTTCAGGTAGTGTGGTCCCTAAGCCTCAGTACCACAGCCAACAGTGAGACAGACCCAAGCCTGGCTAATCTGCATCATATTTTTTCTGGCTACCTGGCTTGTTTAGTAAAGGACATCAGAAGCAGTGAGATTAAATGTTTGAATATTCATAGAGACTATTGAGAAAGACTCTTTGTTTTGGTCATATAACCATGATGACCTTGAACTCTTGATCCTCCCATCTCCACCTCCCAAGTTCTGGGATGGCATATGTACGCCGCCACCCCTGCACACATAAGCAAATGTTTGTCACTCTATGATAATGAGGTCATTGATCACAAATAATGCCTTGAGAGCATAATGAAGTTTGTAGAGATCTTCTATAATCTCCCCTCATTTAATCATCACCCAACGTGCAGGAATCAAGGAATCTTAGCGTTGCTTTATAGGTAAGAATGAGACTAAGAGAAGTGATTCATTCTTGGTCACATGTTCACTGATGCCCTGGCCAGAACTGTGTTTTCTCTCACCTCTTGAGTTGCCTTCTGGGAAGACGAGGAATCAGAACAAGCTCTGGGAAGAAGTGGAATCTGGGCATGAAGGATTCTCTGATGGGAGAAGGTGAGAGGGCATGTTAGCAAAGGGGACAGTGTGAGCCAAGCCAAGATGTGGGAATGGAGGTTTGGCCTGCTGACCAACACCGTGTGTGGACAGACTTAGAGTGGACAGGTATTATTATGTACCATGTTGAATAATTTGTAGTTAAAAAAAAAAACAAAAACAAAATAAAAAGCCAAGAGTCCCCTGGCTGCCAAGAATAGATGGCATAGAGGAGTCTGGAGAAGACTATGCTAAACCCTTCAGTAACCACAAGTACTCAAAATCCCTGAACTCTGAGAAGATAGAACCTTTGGATGAGGCTGCAGTGTCTGCGCTGGGTACTTTAGTCACTGAGTAGTGGAGTGGTGCCCACCATGCTTGGCTTTCTGGGGTGATAGCCTCTGGAGGATAGGTCTGTTAGTACCTTATCTTGAAGTCAGACATATGCACAGTGGACTAACGTGACTCTTTGTGTGGTGTTGAGCAATGCCTTGCACCTTGCATTCTGAGACTTAGAATCCCACCTGGACATTGGAGCTGAGGTTAGGATGCAACAACAGAGTAAAGCTTCCTCCTCCCTGTAGCACGAATTCTAATTGTTCTTAGTAATAAAAACCCAGAGTCAGAGATTAGGGGGGAAAGCTGAAAGATCAGAGAAGCAAAGCAGCCAGCCCCTAGCTCTTAACTTTGCCTCAGACCAAAGGGACAATCCTGTCTCTTGGAATTCTCAGACTGAATGCATCCTCAGACTGACTGCCTAGACTGCAACTGTCTCTACGAATCCTCAGACTGTCTCTCTCTCTTGTCTCTTCCCACCTTATATTCCTCTCTCTGCCCAGCCATACCACTCCTGTCTCCACCTCCCTAGTGCTGGGATTAAAGGCCTTTTTGTCAGTTCTGTTTCTCTTTTAGACAGATTCAATCTGGTATAGCCCAGGGTAGCCTTGAATACACAGAGATAGTCTGCTTCTGTCTCCTGAGTGCTGAGATTAAAGGTGGTGCACCACCACTGCCTGGCCTCTATGACTAACTAGTGTGGCTAGTTTTTCACTCTGATCTTCAGGAAAGCTTTATTTATTAGATCATAAAAAAAATATCACCACACCTCCTTGCTTCCATCTATCATTTCTTCCTCTGGAGCTAACATATCAGAAAGCTGGTTCTCACAGAGGCCTTTTGGGCCTACATTTCTGTTTCCTGGCAGCTTCAAGCCTACAGCCTGAGCCCTGTCTCTCAGAAGAAAGCCCATCCGTGAACTTCTGGGACACAGTAACTCTTGCCAAAAGTGCAAGTCACTCCTTGTCCTTATGTGTCTGTCCTCTTTCTCTGCTCACTTCTCATGGAGCAGGCCTGTGTCCTCTGTGGTAGGCATACTGGTGCATAGAGGATGCTCTTCAGAATGAATGGCCTCAGAGTCTTCTCCTGAAGTGGCCAGGTGGCAGCTCCTGGCATGCTGTGTGATGGCCCAGCCTGTGAGTGCCCTCGGGAGGGCTCCTCTGAGTATGTGTAAGGCTGGTGGGACAGGAGCAGCTGTAGCTCCAAGAGACAGACAGGCCTGTCCCCATGGCACAGCTGAGGAGCTCAGCTTTGCTCAGGACCAGCCTTGCAGTAAACACTAAGCTGGCATTCGACCCAAGACCCATGGCCAAGGCCCATCTAGTGCTAATTTCAAGCTCTATGGATCCACACATTTCTTTTCATACGAATGCTTTATTTATTTCTGCTTGCACTAGAACTTTCTGACCTTCAAAATGATACTGGCCTAGAGAAGAAAAGGGAGAAGACATTCTTGAAGTGTTTCCCAAAGCCAAATTATGATCCAGAACAGTCCTGGGGTACCAGCCCGCTCCATTGTTCTCAGACATCTGTATAAAAGCCATTCCCCACAACAAGCTGTGAACGTCTAAGCAAATGTGTCAACTTCTGAACAATGGTCATTCCCTGATCCTGGCTGGATATTAGCCAAGGGCTGGATATCAGCCCAAGCGAGTTGCTCAACGCTCTCCCTGGAGGGGGCTTGCTGAATGGGAGGGATTTTCCAGCGTGACTTGGATGAACCTAGCGCTATTTCCCCACTGAGCAGCTCCAGCCTGAGAGGCACCAGCAGCCTCAGCTAAGAGGTCGTGGGGACAGAACAGGGATATGCGTCTCCCAATCTCATGATGACCTGACTAGTGCTGTGGCCCTCAGAAATCTCTGTTTAAGCCTATCTACAACCAGGAGATCCCTCTGAAAGCTTAGCAGCTGGGTTACAGGGTTTGGACTGGTTTCCAAGGAAACAGAAGACCCCACCCACCCCCGGAGAGGCCCAAGGTACAGTGGGAGACACTGGTCCTTGGAGCTGAAGGGCCCAGGGTGGGGGAGGGAGAGGCCGCATGGGAAGAGGGCAGGAAGGGGGTTTTGGCACGGGCCTCTGCTGCCTGGTCTCAATTTACTTGTGAGGAGCCCCCTAATAGCCGGGTGAGAGCCGTGTGTGCTTTCCTGAGAGCCTGCTAAGTGTTTATGGAATGATTTGTGAGGAGAAGTTTCTTTGGAAGCAGCTTGGGGAAGGTATGTTATTAAGAGCTCTTTCTCCAAGTTCCCCTTGGCTCGCTTCCCTCTGGCCCCTGGGGTCTGGGCAGCCCATGGTCACAGCAGCTGTTTGCTATTTTGTAGGCCATGGGGCCTTGATCATATTGGAACTGAGGGAAGACAGGGAAGTGGGGTGATTTCCTCCTCCCCAAGGGGGCATAATGCAGTCAAGAGCTCTGAAGCCTGTGTCAGGAGCATCCCCTGAGGGAGTCAGAGGTCTGCCATGGGTCTAGGAGGAAGGTATCAGGAGGCATGGAGTATGCTGGGGACCATCAGCCAGTCACATGGAAGCCAATGGAGAGTGATATGAACAAGCCAAGGATGGCGAGGGGCAGTGGCAGGCTTACCTCCTCTGCCAGACTGCAGCTTCCTGAGTTAGGACTATACTTACCTTTAGATGTCCCAGCTTCACCAGACTTGGAGGGCTGGTCCAGAGCAGGCTTGGTGACCCGCTTTACTGAGCCATCTGGCCTGCTCAAGTCAAGTCACTCCAGCTGTCAGGGTCACAGTGAGAGCTCTGGGTCAGCTTGGAGAGCTCAAGTAACTATGAGTTTTGGTCTGGGAAGCCTAGGGCCATCTATGAATCATTCTATCCATGGAAACCTTCCCACCCTAGGTGAGACAGAAGTTTCCCCATCTTCAGGGTCAGGCTACAGAAACCACTAGGAGCCAGGGGACTGGCTGCCTGGACTCTGAGACCCCTGCTTAGACACGTGTGGCCACCAAGATCTTTATTACAATGCCTGAGTGCAACACCTCTGTGAGGCCAGGCTTTTATATTTCCTAATATTATAATTGAGAAAAGTAAAACCTAGAGACTGATACTGCATTCCTGAGATTATACAGTAAATGCCGACTGGGGTAGAAATCAAATCCAGGTGTTCAAAATCAACATTGGGACTCAATCTACACTGGCTAAAGACACCTGCTTCATCATCCCCCTTGGCATCCACACTGATCTGCTCTGTGGTGTACACCTGAATGTATGTCTCATTTATCTGAGAGCTTCCTGAGGACAGGAATCATACTGACAACATCATGAGTCCGGAGGTGCCAGTAGTTGGTCTGGAATAGAGGAGATGGATGAACCAGTAGATGGGTGGGTGGGTGGATGGATGGGTGGATGGATGTTTAATAAATGGATGAATGAGTGGATGATAGATGGACTGATAGATGAATGGTAAGTTTTGGATAGTAGATAAATGGGTAGGTAGTTGATGAATGAAGGATTTATGAATGATGAATGTATGGATGAGTAGATGGGTGGTGAATGAATGGTAAATGGATAGGTGTATGGGGAGTAGGTAGATGGTGGATGGATGAACTGATGGGTGAATGGAAAGATGGTAGATGATAGTGGGTGGATCTTGAGTGGATTGGTGGTTAAACTTAAGTCAGACTTTGGAAGGAAGATTGTGCAGTACTAGATTAGGGGACTGTTAGAGATTTTTTTTTTTATTAGAAACTTGTGGGAGTGAGTCTTGGGGGTCACAATGAGTGGGAGTCTCCACTGTGAGTGAAGACATTTGACATCTTTTAGGATGTACAGATGATTGAAAAGATATTACCTATCACTCAGACCTAACTCTTTTACATATGTGCACTTTTCTTTTTCAGGATTCTAATGCACCCTAGTGTTTCCAGGAATGCAGTCACCTTTTTACCTGGGAAAGATTGTCCTGTGTTGAGAACATCTTTGGACTGGTTTGACACTCCGGCCCCCAGCCTGTGTGTATAGAAACTGCCACCACAGAGAGCCTACTTGTGCACCCATCTGGTCCATCCTCGAGGGCTGCCAGCCCCAGTGTGAAGACGGTGACCTGTGTGTTTGTGTTAGCAGTTCCTTTCCATTTATTACATCTCAGTTTCACTCTGCAAATGCTGTGCATGCTGTGCAGAGCCAAGCCACATGAGTGAACACAGTGTGCATGCGCCCCCGTGTCTTCCCAACTCTGCTCCCTGTTGTTAGATCCGGAGGTTGAAATCAGTCAGGAAGGAAGTATTTACACCACGGAAATTGGCAAATGATATAAATCAAGTTTTCCTTTTCCTTTGGGGAGGCGACTGTTAAATATTTACTAGTTCACTGGCTGCCCTGGCTTTTGTCATGTGAGTGGAAGCAGGCAGTGTTATCAACCTCGATCATCTCTGTGTAATGGTAGGGCATGGGGCCTGCAGGCTGATGCAGATGGAAGTGAGACATACTGCTTATGGCAGGTGACAGGAAGCCTCTAGAACAAGCCAGGAAGCTTTGAATCTATGAGACCTGGGGAATGAGTCAAACAGCTATGGGATGTAGTCCCTGCTCCTGAAGAATTTAGCAACTAGCAGCTTTGCACAGCACACAGATGCTGGGGTCCCGTGGGGCTGCTGTGTTTCTGAGCTAATTTGTTCTTTGGGGCTTTGACAGATAAACAGAGAAAAAGAGGCCATGCGGCTTTGACAGTGACCAGCCTTGGCTTGCTCCCCCTTGGTGTCAAGTCCCTTTTGATGTCAATCCTGAGCCTCTGCATCCTGCTGAGCTTCAGTCCATGGCACAGCTGTAGCTTCTGAGTGCCTGCTGTGTTCTGGGCCTACTGTGTGCAGGACCTACTGTGTGCTGAGTGCTTCTCCTCAGGAGTACTTCCTCCTAGCTGACCTCAAAAGCTTAACAATCTTCCTTCCCAGCTTCCCCATTGCTAGGATTACAGGCATGTACCATGCTGCTCAGCCTGACGTCATCTTATTTCTGTCTTTTTTCAGACAGGACAAGCTCCCCAAGAAGATATAACTTGCCAAGGTCACCTGGCCAGCAGGTAGTGGAGCCAGAACCCATAGCCAGGCTGTCTGACTCCCAGGCGGGCTCTTAACCCTACCTACACTCTCGACCTTTCAAAGCCAAGATGGTATCTATTCAGCTCTCCCTTGAGGAGTCTTAATGTGTAGGTCAGAGCTGGAAAGGACTGGATAAATGATGTAATCCTTGATTCTCAGCAGTTCGTTAGACCAGCCCTCCCCTAACCCACAGCTATGGTACCACCAGCCACTGGTGCAGAGAGGAGACAAGGACGCCTACTTTCTCTAAGGAGCTGTTTTGGCTGGGTTGTTTATCATTGTAGGTTGGGTCAGGCTAAATAATGGTGATTTCAATGCCATTCCTGAGAGCCAGTGCTATTGCTATGGCTTTGAAACACAAACAGAAGAAGAATCTATTAGTCACCAAGGAGTGCAATAAGCCTGTTGAGTAATCAGCCTGCCGGCCTTGGTACCTATGAACCGCAAGGATGATAAATGAAATACCACAGACTCTGAGACTCTTGCAGGTGGGCGTGGGGCTGTGCGGTGGCGAGGCCACAGGCTTCAGGAAAGTGCTTTCCAAGGTGCTTTCCCATACACCAAGGACTCTCCTCTACTTCCTGTTTCAGCGACAGGGAAACTGAGGCCAGAGAGGAGAAATGGTTTATCCGAGGTCAGCCAGGAGGTTTCAGGATAGGCTGGAGTTCAGGTTGGCCGTCAGCAGCACTTACAAGTTCATGTGCCCAGATCCCATTCATTATCTCCATCTTTCTCTCTCTTGTTTTCCTCTTCCCTCTGACATTCCCCCAGCCAGTCTGAGCCCCTTCCCTCCCCTTTCAGATAAGGCTGCCAGAGTTACTAGGGAGACTTGGAGACAGGGTGTGGCTTCTGGAATATCCAGGACTGGGGACCTAGATTTGCATTCTGTCTCCCTTAACCCAGGCTGTTCATTTGTAGCCGTGTGGGTGGATCCAGACATCACCTGGAATTTGCTAAAAGGGTAGAGGACCCAAAGATTTCTCTAAAACCCAATTAGAAAGGGCTTTATCAGCAGGCCTTTGCCTCCTGAGCACTCAAAATCCTATAGTTGGTGTGTACCTGTTCTCTCCAGAGGGGGCATAGCCTCTCTCCTCAGTTTTCCTGTTCTATAAAATGGGCATAGTCACCAAAGTTAACACTTCTGTGCTTAAGATGCCTGGGTGCTGAGCTGAGTGACTCTGCGTGCTTTCAACTCTTACTACAAGTCTGAGGCTAGACTTCATAGTTCTACATTTAGTGCTAAAGCAACTGGGGCTCAGAAAGTCAGAGTAACTGGTCCAAAACTCTCACAACAGATCCACCCTGTGTCCTTACCTAGAAGGTGCTGGGGAACATTCTGTAGGCACTTTAGGCACTTGTCCCAGGACAACAATCTTAAATCCAGCCGTGATGGTTGGTAGGGTGTAGAACCAGCTAGAGCAGTGGTTCCCGAGCTTCCTAACACTGTGACCCTTTAATACAGTTCCTCAGGATGTGGTGATCCCCCTCTGCCCCCAACCATAAAGTTATTTTCATCGCTACTTCCTAACTCTAATTATACTACTGTTAAGATCGTAATGTTAATATCTGTGCTTTCCGATGGCCTTAGGTGACCCTTGTGAAAGGGCCTTTTAACTCCCCCTGCCCCCCACCCCCACCCCCACCCCCAAAGAGTCACGACCCACAGATTGAGAACCACTGCACTAGAGGGACTGGTGAGACAGCTCAGCAGGCAAAGCGCTTCCCATGAAAGCCCAACAACCTGAGCTTCACTTGTGGGTCCACATGAAGAAGCTGGATGTGGGGGTGGGGTGCATCTGTCATCTCAGCACTCCTACTTTGAGATGGGGTGGTGGCGAACATAAGAGAATTGCCCGGAAGGGTGTAAGCCAACTAGCTTTGAGTACACAGCAGAACAAAACCGAGAGAGCCTGCCTCAATAATGAGATGGGAGGTGAGAACTGACTCCTGAGAGGTGTCCTTTGACTGGCCCATACATCATGGCACCCATATGCCAGCATTCATTCACACACATTATCACATTGTTATTATTACAAACTTAGACTCACCCCAGTGACGCACCTCCAGGCAAGTCCATGAGGGTGTTTCTAACCCGGGTTAGCTGAGATCAGAAGACCCAGCCTGAAGATAGGTGGTACCATTCCACAGACTAGGAAGAGAGCTGAGCACTGATGCCCATCTCTCTCTGCTTCCCGACTATAGTTGCAATGTCACCAGCTGCCTCTTGTGGCCACCTCCGTGCCTCTGCACCCTCAAACAGTGAACCGGAATGCACTCTTCCTTCCTGAGGTTATCAAGTATTATAGCAGCAATAAGCAAACTGGCTGATATTGCCTGGAGAGGGGGGCTGACTCCTAGAGCATGTCAGATGAAACCCTGGGGCTGATCACTCGGAATCCGTCATGACATCACTAGCCATGGGCTGCATGGTAGCTGGGTGGATGGTGGAACAGAGCAGGTTTCTGAGAGGCAAATGGTTGTGGATTTGAACCTTGTGCAGTCTTGTGAATATTTTTAGCCTCCTTTCCAATTCAGAAGACTCATGGCCAGAGATAAGCGATGGACTCACAGGCACCCAGGACTACAAGTTTGACCCCAGGCCAACTTTTCACTGTCCCTAGCACCTGTCCATATTTGTTGTAGGATGTCACAGAAGTCACCCCACCTCTCTGGGCCCCGGTCTCTGTGAATTCAGGAAAGACGCTCCTGCCCTTGTTAAGGTAGTGGAACAGCTCAGTGAGACCATGGGTATGGGTGTGCTCTGAAGTTCTGCCCATGACTAATGCTTAGCTATTGTGGGATTTCTGGGGGTTTGGATGCTTTCGCCTCTAACTATCACCCCCTCTGGCTCACCCCAGTGCCTCAAATTTCATTAGAGCTGCTTGCCTGTGATCACTCTTTATCCCCAGGAAGAGCAGCCTGGTTAGAGCAAAACTGACCATTATCCTTAGACACTTAGATTCACCAGCACATCCAACCCATGACCCACAGGCCACATATCCCAGGATAGTCATCAGTATGGCCCATTTGAAGATGCCAGATCGTGTCAGGGTATAGGGATCCCTCTTAAAGCTTCACCATTGTCATGGATGGGTCAAGTTCATTTGATGGTTTCCAGCAAGGTGGATGTCCAGGATAGCAGACCACACACCCCTTGCTTGGAGAAGTCGTTGCTGCTATGCTCATCCTCACCTTACAGGTAAACAGATATACCATATCCTTCATGAACACAAGTACAGATGTACAATTTTCTTGGCTGTGATTACTTGTGACCAACAGGCCTGGTGATGCAGTTCTGGAAAGCAAAGGGATAGCCTCTGGGAGCCATGCTCAATGGAATTTGGGCATAGAAGGCATTTGGGGGAGCTATCCAGAGTGAGTGTGGCCAGTACAGAGCTCAGAAGGCTCTGCAGGCTCCAGAGCAGACAGGCAGAGCAGAGTGTGAAAAAAGGCAGGGGAGGTATTGTCAACACACAAATAGTTCTTTCCACAAAGGGACAATAGTTTATTCTAGAGCCAAATATGAGTGATTATGGCCCAGGAGCAAAGATTCAGGTTTCTCCAAATACCGTGTTCCATTATGGAAGTGGTTACACAAGCTATTAGTTACAAATTGAAGACAATAATGATTCATAATGTTTAGCAAATACATTGGTGGTGGCAACAGGTAGATGGGCTAAAGCACAATGGGAAATCCTGCTCTAGGTTTCAGATGCAATTTGATGACACTTGGAGCGCTGGGATCGACAGAGCTAGTGTTCTGCTAAGAATCATTGAAAGGTCTTGACAGTCATAAAGATATTAGGTCAGACTCGGGGGGTGAGCAATGGACTGCTTTCAAAGGGAAAGATAATTTGGCTCCAGTCTGCAACATTTAAACTCTCCACAATCTCAAAGTTTAGTTATTTGTCCCTTAGGATCTTAAGATGGGTGCGCTCTCCTCTCCTTTCCTTCTGGGAACTTCAGTTGCTACAGGATGGTTGGCTTGTTACTCTAGGATTTTACTTTACAGGAATGACTGAGTGTTTGGATGCAATTGTCTCTGGTGCTAGGGGTGAGGTCATCTCCAACAGTGAGGCCTTGGGTTGGGGTGATGTTGCTGGAGACGATGTCATCTCAGGGTGAACTTTGGGTCAAGGCAGTGCTATCTGAGAAGTGTGCTGGTGGTGGTGCCCTTGCCTGTGGATGCTCTCTCGGATTGATGTGGTATCCCTGTGGTTGGATAAACACCCATTACATGGAGGATTTGGACCTGGGGCGTTGTGCCTCCCACACCCTTTGTCATAAGACTGCAGTAACAGAGGGGTATACAGCCACATCTGACAGGGTCTGAACAAGCTTCCTTTCAGATGAGCGTCTGTCTGACCCATGGGACAGTCATGGCAATGGGTCCTGGGAATGCGTGTCCTCTATCTGTCCTCCAGGTCTTTTAGATGGAGACAAAATGGGAAACTCTTAAGGGTTCAGCTTGCGGAGCAAGAGAGACACTATGTTTAGAAGTTCATTTCCTGGTGGCATATTAGTTACTTCTCTCGTCTCTGTGAACACACACCTGACAGAAGAAGAAGGGTAAGGGAGGAAGGCTTTACCTCAGCTCACAGTTTGAGAGGGGACCATCCACCATGGCACAGTGGAGCTCATTGCAGCTGAGTGTGCAGATGGGCTTTTGTTACATCTCAGAGGAGGAGGAGGAGGCACAGAATTCCAGCTGGAAGCAGAGACAGCCTACAGTCTGCAATCCCTCCCGATATCTGAAGGCTGCCAGCTAGGCCTCATGTCCACTGTTCCCAAATACAGTCACCAGTGAGGGGTCAAACAAGTGAGATCGTGGGGACATTTCATCTCCAAACTATAACAGACGGAAATATTAAAAACAAAACAAAACAAAACAAAACTGGGGGACTGGAGCGAGAGCCTAGCAGTTAACAACTGCATGTACTAGTCTTGCAGAGGACCCACGCTCACTTTCTAGCACCCAGGTCAGGCCACTCACAGGTGTAACTCCTGCTCCAGGGGGTCCAAAGCCTATGGCTTCCTTGAGTACCTACATTAAGTACTGCCCACCCCAGGTACATATGCCTACACATAGTCAAAAACAATGAAAACAAATATTGTTTATTTGTAGATAGGATTTCTCTGTATAACCCTGGCTATCCAGGAACTCACTCTGTAGACTAGGCTGGCCCTGAACTCAGAGATAGGCCAGCCTCTGAGTGCTGGGATGAAAGGCATGAGCCACTACCACACACCTCAGAAATAAATCTTTTTAACAACAAATAAAAGGAGTTTCAGCTGGGAAGTTTACCCATCTGGCAAAGTGCTTACTTTGTTAACTTGAGGACCCGAGTTTGATCCACAGAACCTACTAGGTATGGTAGTATGTGTTTGCAATGACGGTGCTGGAGAATCAGAGATAGGCAGATTCTCGAGGGTTACTGGCTAGTTACTCTAGTTTACTCACTGAGTCCCAGGCCAGTGAAAGATCCCAAGGACTTAGAGTCAAAGTTGACACTGATCTCCACAGGCATGCACACATGTGTATTCACAGCCACACACACACACACACACACACACACACACACACACACACACACACACACACAAGCAGTTGAGGAGGGGATGGATGGGGCTCTTGGCTAAGCCAGCAGTCATGGATTCAGGGACATGAAAGCTCTCTCAAACGCCTCTCCAAGAAACCAGCATTGTGGATTTTGGGAAGTGCAAATATGTGTGTTGTTACCAATGTCTGTCACTCAGAAGGAATAGGGCACACTTCAGCTAGCCTTAGGACCTTGAGATGCGTAGGGACATATATAGCATCAATGTTGCAGAAAAATCCCAGCATTCTCAGTCTTGAAGGGAACACATCTAGATAATGGCCCAGATGTTTGTTGCAGATTTGAAGATGGCACCATTTGGTAGCCAGGATATCCTAGCCTGAAATGATTGATGAAATGTTTGGCCAGTATCACTCGTCTACCAGGAACATCCTGCTTGAGGGAGAGAATGCAGCAGCAGGCACCACACTCAATCACATGCAGAGGTGAGCAGACATTTGTAATCTGTGGAGGCCAAAGAGCTAAGAAAGGATGGTGTCCTCCAGTACCGAGTAATTGGCAGGAGACTGATGACTTGGAAAGTTACTACTTTTTGCAAACAAAAGATGCTAGAGGGCCCTGCTTTACTTTTCTCCTGACTTAAAGAGGCTCCCACAGTGGCTTCTGTGGTTTAGAGTACATTTGGCATCTGGTTAAGAGGGTCTCAAGCCTGGGTTCTGGGAGGCACTGTTTCCATTAGTCCAGTAGTAGCCAGCAGGCTGCAAGATGGGAACCTGAAACTGTGGGGGCAGCAGGTGTCCAGAAAGGTGGGAACCACAAAAGTGAGTGGCTAGGGTAGGAGAATGTCAGACTGCAGCATGGCTCTCTATTACCTCTGGGAACTGGTCTCTATCCAGCCTCTGGCAGGCCAGGGTTGACTAGCTTCTGGGAAGGGCTGTGCAGGCCATAGTGGCTGTGCATGGCAGCATTTCTGGCCCCAGCTTTCCTCAACATCTGGATGACCTTTGCACAAGGGCAGGACACCTTCAGTTTCCCCCAAAAGATGAATGAAGCCAGGTGGTAGTGGTGCATACCTTTAATCCCAGCAGAGACAGAGGCAAAGGCAGGTAGATCTCTGTGTTCGAGACCAGCCTGATCTACAGAATGAGTTCTAGGACAGCCAGGGCTCTACAGAGAAACACTGTCTTAAAAAGATGGATGAGGGAGACACACAATCTGCCCCTGCCCCTGCCCCCCACCTCTTCCTTCTCCCCTCTGCCTCTACCAACTCCAGAGCCTGTCTGCTCTGGGGTGATGAACTTACACTCTGATGTGGCTTGGCCACACTTAGCAGAGCATTTTCCTTTGAACACAGTGAAAATCAGGCAACACATTATCTTTCACTGTTAGAAAGGTCCACTATGGAGAAGCTGCCTTCACCACCTCAACCCATCCCAGCTGGGTTTTCCTATTCCTCAGAGCCCAAGCTCTCAAGAGAATTGGAATCCTAAGACTTTAGAATCATAGGATAATGGAAGTTTAGACTGATGTAATCCCAGATTCCTCCAATCATGGAATCATAGGGAGCCACAATGGTAATCTAAGACTTTATTATGTTAAAACCAGAGATTCTGTACTCAGAATCGTTGCGTTTGGAATCCTAGCATCCCCAGCCAGCTTGTCTGTGTCAAAAATGTCAAACTGCATTCTCGAGCCCCACTGCTCATGGCATGTGTGAAGAAGATCCTTGTCAGGGGCCACATAGCAGGCAAAGCATGGAGGCTGTGGCCAGTCCAGCTCATGAAGAGCCCAGTGTTCTTTTCATGGTGGAAAGAACAGCAGGACACACAGAATGTGTCTGATCCCAGCTCTGCGGCACCCTACAGTCCTGCCTGGATAGCAGTCACACCTCTGTCCTTCTGTATACAGCTTGACTCCAGCCATTTTCCAGGTGGGTGGGGTCCTGAACAACACCTTGCTCTCTGGAAGGCTCTGGGGACCTGATGAAGTTCAAGGGTGGACAGACAGAAACACAAATGTCAGGTCAAGGAAGGGAACTAAGGATACCCACTTCCACCCAGCGGGGAAGGGCATAGTTTAATTAACCCTTTCTTGGACATCACCCCCACCCTGCAGCCTTTTCCTGACAACCAGTCATCCATGCTATTCCATTTCTTCATATGTAGAGGGCGGAGAACGGCATCCTTGACTGAATCCAGCTGGGAGTAGCTGTTTCTCTGAGACTCAAGTAACTTATCTAGAATTTAGTTCCCCATCTACACAAGTTCTTTGAGGTTGGGGTAGAAGCTAAATGCTTCTGACTTTGTAATCTACCTTAAGCAGCTTACAGCAAGGCCTACAGTTCATTTCTGCACTGGATGAGACCGCATCAGCCACGTGGCCCGGTTGTTGGGGCTGCCATCTTTGCCACTTCTCCACAGGGTTGAGGTCATCTGGATCAAAGAGTGAGGAACTGACCAGGATGTGTCCATACCCTAGCTCCTCCACCTCCCTAAGCTTATTTCTCCTTGAAGTTCTCCCCACAGGGTGGCTTTTTGGTCTTCTCAAGCTGAGTTGTTTAGGTATTGAGGGAGAGGGGATTGAGGCTGGAGGCCTCCTTTCTGGGACATCAAAGGCCACCAAGCCTCCTTCGCCCTCTGTGGGAGGTCTGAGCCCCTGCCCTGTCAGCATGTGGCAAAGTCAAGTTTCCTCCGCAGGGGCAGGCATGCCCGGGGTAGAGCAGAGTGGAGGCTGGGATGGGATCAAGTTGCCCTGAGTGGAAACAAACTCCAACCCCAAACCAAACCCAAATAGAGATTCCAGGAGGAATTGGGTGTCCCAAGCAGCCTCAGGCTAGGCTGGGACAGGGAGGGCAGGCAATGAACTCGGGGCTCTGTGCTCCCCAAGGGCTCTGTGGTTCCCAGGCCTAGGAAAGCCAGCAAGCCTGCTCCTCCCTGGGAGACCCAGGCAGACAGAATTCTATCCTGTGGGCCAGCAGCCTCCATAGCGGTTGGGGAGCTCAGCCTCTGTTTACATCTGTCAGACAAACATCCACACAGCCTGGAGGTGGATGAGGAGACTAGGCCAACACCATGATGTCTCAGCAACATGAAAGGTGTGGTACATTAAGGAGATGAAGCCAGCCCTTAGCATCTCCTCGGTTGGGAACTCCTGAGAAAGAACAACACCAGGGAAAACTGCCCTGGTGCTCATGAAGGAGCTAAGAAGCACCCCAGCTTGATCTTTGACAGGGAGGTTTGTGTGAAGGAGCAAAGGAAGGAAGAGAGCTGCCAAAGGTGGTGCTTTCTGTGTTAGGTCTCGGGACAGCCCCTCTCTTTGCTCTTGTTGGCCCAGCAGTGAAGCAGATTGGGTCCTTCTTGGTATATGGATCAGTGGCACAGACGGGTGCTCAGAGCAATGAGGGGGCAGGGCTAGGGAGGAGAAGAAGGGCTCCCTTGCTTTTCCAGGCATCTGTCTGCTTCCTGCCTCTTTTCACTTCACTGCAGAGCCAGGAAGGCCAGCTCTGGGCAGACCTGGGAGCCTTGGTGGCCTCTTGTGATGGGGCTTTGGAATGTGCCTACCACTTTTTTTTTTTTTTTTTTTTAAATCCTGGTTTGTGTTCTCTCCTTGTGGGATTCCACATGTGTCTTGTACACTCCTTTTGTTGTCTCTTGTGAAAGTGTTTTCTCCTCATGTGATCCCTCTTTGATATTCACTAGTTACCTTCTGAAGTGACTAGCACTTCCCTGGAGGTCAGGCCTGAGAGCTAGAGCCCTCCGCACCATATTTACCCAACCACAGGCCTGACGCCTGACTGGGTCAGGCCGGACATGTGACTAAAGTTGGACAACCATGTGCTCTGCTGCTGAACCTGTGATTTGGGCTCCAGAGTCAGGAATGGCTGCTTTTGAGGAACTGAGTGGAAGCCCGTGGAACTTCTGTGTTTACTACCAGTCCCAGAAACCAAATGCCAATAGAAGCCGTTGTAAGGTGCATCTGGGCCTAGTGACCTTTACTCTTTGGTTCACTTCTAGCTCCCAAAAGACAGAGGATGGTCCCCACCCTAGAGCATCTTCAGGAACTGTGTCTTTTAAACAAGGAACTCTTGGCCTGGCTTGCTTTCAAGTTTTAACAGTTGGTACTTTTCAAACTTAAAACTGGTTGTATCGGTGACTCCCACGGCAGCAGCCAAGGCTGAGCCTGGGCTAGCTTCTAAGGTATCTCCTTCCCCAGTGAGACCCTCCCCCTCTTCTTGATGTCCTTGTCCCTTTGGGTCCTATGCCATCTATACATGTACACACACTATTTCCATTGTATGCTCTTTGTTCAACCAGCTCAGCCTACTCTACTCTTGATTAAGACCCAAGAAAGCAAAAGACTATCCGGGAGAAGCCACTAAGGGCCTAATGTTGCAAAAACGGAGGGTCACGGGAAGAAGCCAACCAGATAGTTCAGAAAGCCCTTAAGAAGTCAGAAAGGTGGTGTATAATTCCTGCAATCACAGCCCTCTCTCGGGCACAGCTTCCAGCTCCACCAATCACAGGCTTTTTGTTGAGTCACTGAAGAAGTTGTCCATCTCCTGACCCAAATGAGTATGGCTGGAGGGTGAACTGGATTCTTTGGAGCTCACCAAGTCTTGTCTTTCCTCAAGAGAAGTCTTTCAAAGCAGGTGCACTGTCTGGAGCTGTTGCAACTGGAACGAGCCTATCCGAAGCAGGAGTTGGGTTTCAGTAGCAGCTGTGGTTGCAGTGGTCTTTCCAGCTGGAATGGACCCTCCTTGGAGTGACCATGTGATATTCAAAGCAGCCAGGCCGCCATGATGACAGTTCAGATAGTTGTCAAAGACAGGTCTGCTTGCTTGCTGGCTCCCTGGCAGACGGACATCAGGGAAGGGTGTGTCAGTGTCACTGAAGGGGCTGAAAGCCCTGCTTTCCACAATTTTGCTCATTCAGAGGAAAACACACACACACACACAAGTGTGTGTGCATTATAACAGAGACTAGAGACTTACTATGGAATTAACATTCTCAATAGTGCTTGACCCCTAACCAAATCCCCACTGGGTCCCTCTGATCTGCCGTGTTGTCACTCCTGGAGCTTCTGCTGCTTGCTTAAGCTCTCTGGCAGACAGCCTTCACTCCCCAGCCTCTCACTGAGTTGCACCCAGAGGGATGCGTATGTCATCATTCCTTGGGAAGAGTTTAGAAAGCACCCCTCCCCTTCATCCCAGGCCTGCCCCAGCTCTGGCCTCGGCCATTCCTCTCCTCCTTTTCTGGTTACAGCTTTATGCTGCTGCATTCTTGGGGGCTTACTACGTTCCCCCAATCCTGTGATTCCCCACACTGCTCTCATCCCAAAGCAGGGACATTCTTCATTGGGTAGGTCCTGAGATCCGAACTCTCTGGGCACCTCAGTGGCTGAAGGACTGAGAGCAAGGGCTTACAAGAAGTTGTAGGTTAAATTGCGTTCCATTCCCCTATGTGTGTTGGTTTTCTGATCCTAGGTACCTGTAAACATGCCCCCCTTTTTTTTTGGAAATATGGCTTTGCAGACAAATACTGAGTGCAGGGTTGTACTGGGTTCCAGTAGGCCTTAACTCCAGTATAGCTGAAGACAGAGAAGACATAAGGGCACATACACACACACACGCGCGCGCGTGTGCGCGCGCGCACACACACACACACACACACACACACACACACAAGATACTGTAGGACAGTGGGACTGGAGTGCTATAGCTCCAAACAGAATGCCCAGCTTGCTGGCCACCAGCAGAAGCTGGAAAGCAGAGAACTCACTGGGGGAAATGACTCAGTCTGTAGAAGTTTGCCTTGTAAGCATGAGGACCTGAGTCTGATCCCCAGAATCCAAGTGAAAAAACACTAGGTTGTGTGGTGCCCACTCATGATGCCAGCACTGGGGAGGTCTGGGCAGTTTCGGGCTAGTGAGAGTCTGCCATCCCCAAGGCAGACTGTGCTGTGCCTGAGAAATGACGACTTCTTGCCCGTGGTCCTCAGCAGGAGCATGGCTATTACATCCCCTTGAGTTTGGACTTTTAGCATCAAGGAGTGCAAGAGGGCTCCAAGATGGCTCAGTAAATAAAGGCACCTGCCACCAAGCCTGATTCCCTGAGTTCTATCTCTGATACCCACATTGTGGTCACAGAGAGCCAACTCCCACGGATTGTACTCTGACCTCCACACATACTTTGTGCATGCCTATGCCCGGGGGGGGGAGGGACAAAAATAGGTGCAAGAACAAGTTTCCCTTGTTTTAAGCCCCCAGTCTGTGGCCTGTTGTTATGAAAACCCGAGGAAGCTAGAGCAGGCACCACAGCTGCTCATGGACCTGACCCAGCTTCCCCTTCAGTCCTGGGTGCCCTTTGTCATGCAGAAATCAGCTTGGGGTCCTCCTCAGCTCACAGTTCTCCAGTGGCTTTCTTTGGCATCCAGAGACCCTTCATAACTGATCCCACAAATTTCTCTCTGTATTAGTTACATTTTGTGTCCCTTTCACCAAATACGTAGCAAAGCAACTTAAATCTAGAAAAGACTCAGTTTGACTCAGTTTTTTGTTTTGTTTTGTTTGTTTGTTTTATTTTGGTTTTCAATACAGGGTTTCTCTGTGTAGCCCTGGCTGTCGTGGAACTCACTCTGTAGACCAGGCTGGCCTTGAATTTACAGAGATCTGCTTGCCTCTGCTTCCAGAGTTCTGGGATTAAAGGTGTGAGCCACCAGGCCATTCAGTTTTTAAGGGCTCAGTCCACTGTAGTCAGGGAAGGCATAGTGGATCATATCAGCTCAGTTCATAGCATGGTAGCCAAGCACCAGAGAAAAAGATAACGCCAGTGAGCCACACATTTCTGACTAAAAATATGTTTTAATTATACTTTGAGTGTGTGCATCAGTACTGTGACACATACACGGAGACCAGAGGACACCTTTTGGTATGTTGTGGGTCCCAGGAGTCAAATATAGGTTGTCATGCTTGTTAGCAAGTACCTTTACCCTCCCAACTTAGTTTCTACTTTTTTCATCCTTTATCCTATCTGAGTTTTCTGGTAGTGTGATGGTGCCGCCTGCATTCAGGGAGGGTCTTTCCCCATCAGTCCATATTCCATATTCTCTGGAAATACTTCACAGGCATACTGAGAGTTTTGCCTCATTAATCTCCCAGAGGATTCTTATGTTTTTTTTTTTTTTTTTTTTTTTTAATTTGATGTGTAGTCTGCCTGCATGTCAGAGAAAGCCATCAGATCCCCTGGAACTGGAGCTACAGACAGTTGTGAGCTGCCATGTGGGTGCTTGGAATTGAACTTGGGTCCTCTGGAAGAGCAGTCAGAGACCTTAACCGTTGAGCCATCCCTCCAGCCCCAGCACTGAGCTTTCTACATGTCATTTCTCAACTCTATTAAGCAGGTAATTTTTATGATTTGGATATGAAGTTTTCCCCTCAAAGGAATCACAGATAAAACTTTATAAAGCTTAAAGGCTTGGTCCCCCAGTTGCTGGTACTGTTTAGGTTCCATAAATTTTAGGGAATGAAACCCAGCTGGAGGAGATAGGTCACAGGGTGATGATGGGGCTGTCCTTCAGGATTTGTATTCATTCCCCCCCCCCACCACACACACACCTTTCTCTTCATGAAGTGAGAAGCCTTAACCACATACTCTGGCTGCCATGATGTTCTATCACCACAGCCCCAGAAACAACAGAGCCAAAGACTATTAGCTGAAACCTCAGAAACCAGGAGCTGAAATAAATCTCCCTGTCTTCAGGTCCTGGTGCCACAAGCATGAACATGAACCAGTAGCCTTATCCCCATTTTATGGACAGGGAAATAGAGGCTGACAGGGTTCCAAGAATTTTCCCTAGGTGTAAGTAATCTGGGTCATGACCAGAGACATTGCTCCACTACTACCGTGGCCTAGCTCACCTTGTCTACCCCTCTCCTCCCCCAGAACATCTGCCTCTCCAGGCCCTCAGCTGCCACATGTTTCAGGAGAACAAATTATGCTGTAACAGGAGGTGAAATCAAACGCGGGCCAAATAGTGTTCCACGGCAATTTCATGCAAAATAATTCTAAGGCATCCATCTCCTCCCTGTGTGGGGTTAGAACACATGCAGACAGAAGGACGGAGGAGCCAGAACCTAATTGGCTCTCACAAATAAATAAACACAGCACAGACGACACCACGGTCCACAGCCGGCTAGAGCATAAATCACCGCTTTTATGGGACCGGTAGCCTGTCAGAGACCAGACCCCCCACCTGGTCTCTGCAAAAGAATGCCAATGGATATCCTTGTCATCTGATCTGGGACCACTCACAGAAGGGTAAGCCTGGGTCCTCTACCAGACCCTCACCTCACCTGGCAGCCCCCTGGGCTTTACGGAGAGCAGGCACCACGCTCACACTCACCCACGCCTTCCCCCTCATTCTTTCATTCCCACTGCACGTAGTAAAGCACTCACTAAAACCGTGAATGGCTAACTCTGCTCATCTCCCCTTTCTTCCTCTTCTAGGCCTGCATCTCCTAAGACTGTCTCCCTGCAACTGTGATGCTCAGGGCACTCCTTCAGCCAATCCGCTGAGCTGGGTGTCATGGCAACCCACAGTGTACACAGCAAGGTGGGGTTGAGGGAGAGGACTGGATAGCCCTTCTGGCTCTCGGGCAGACCTGGACCCTGCCTCAGGCCAAGACTTTTTCAGCATATAGCCGTGTCCCCATGTTCCCCAAAAGGCTGAATGTTGCCTGTTCCCTGAGCAGGGTTGCTTTTGTGTTCTGTGTGTCTGTTCATTCCGTCATTCATTGGGTTAGTTTGGAGACAGGGTCTCACTGTATAGCCCAGGCTGGCCTCAAACGCATGCTCTTCCCATCTCACCCACTTTCTAAGTGCTGTTGAAATTAAAAGCCTGTACCACCATGCAGCCCCCCTCAGCATTTTGTTTGTTTTTGTTCTTTGGTTTGGTTTCAGGTTTTTCGAGACAGGGTTTCTCCATGTCGCTCTGGCTGTCCTGGTATTCACTCTATAGACCAGACTGGCCTGGAACTCAGAGCTTTATCCCTGTCCTACCCCTGCCCCTGTCTCGAAAGGGCTGGGATTAAATGTGTGCATCACACCTGGCTAGCTTTTTTTTTTTTTTTTCTTAAGACAGGGAGTTGTGCCAGGCAGTAGTGCACACTAATCCTAGCACTCAGGAGGCAGAGTCAGGTGGATTTCTGAGTTCAAGGTCAGCCTGAACAAGAAGGTCTACACGGAGAAACCCTGTCTTGAAAAGCAGAAAGAAAGGAAGAAAAAAGAAAAAGAAAGAGAAGGAAGGAAGGAAGGAAGGAAGGAAAGAAGAAGGAAGGAAGGAAGGAAGGAGGAAAGGAAGGAAGGAAGGGAAGGAGGAGAAGGAGGAGGAGGGAGGGAGGGAAGGAAGGGAGGGAGAGGGGAAGGAAAAGGGGGGAGGAAAGGAGAAGGGAAGGAAGAGGAGGAAAGAGGAGGAGGAGAAGAAGGAGGGAAAAAGAAAAAAGGAGAGAGAGGAGGAGGAAAGAGGAGAGGAGAAAGAGAAGAAGGAGGAAAAAGTAGTAGAAGGAGGATGAGGGAGGAGAAAGAAATAGATGAAAAAATAAATGAAATAATTATATGATATGAGGAGATGATGGACAAGAAAATAGATGAGAGATGAGTGATGACGATGATGATAATAATGATGATGATGATGATGGTAATGATGAGTGATGAAAAATGATGATGATGATGATGAGAATGATGAAGAGGATAAGATATGTGATGATGATGATGATGATATATATGATGATGAGATGAAAATAATGAGATGATGAAAAAGAGATGAGGGGATATGATGATGAAGTAAGATGATAGATGATGAATGATGGATGATGAAATGATGATGATGATGATGATGATATTGGTGATGATGATGAGAGATGATGATGATGAGGATGATGATGAAATCAAGATGAGGATGATGATAGAATGATGAATGATGATGATGTGATGATGATGATGAATGATGATGATGAAATGATGATGATATAGCAGTGATGAAAAAGATGATGATGATGATGATGAAGATGATGATGATGATGATGATGATGATGATGGACAACAATGATGATGATGGTTGATGAATGATGATGATGAACAAATGAATGATGATGATGATGAAATGCAATGATGATGAAATGATGATGATGATGATGATGAGGAAGGGAGGGAGGGAGGGAGGGAGGAAGGAAGGGAGGGAGGGAGGAAGGAGGGAGGAAAGGAGGGAGGAGGGAGGAAGGAGGGAGGAGGGGAGGGAGGAGGGAGGGGAGGGAGGAGGAGGAAGGAGGGAGGGAGGGAGGGAGGAAGGGAGGGAGGAAGGGAGGGAGGAAAGGAGGAAGGGAGGGAGGAAGGGAGGGAGGGAGGAAGGGAGGGAGGGAGGAAGGAGCAAAGGAAAGACAAGGACTTGTGTATCCCAGGATGGCCTCACACTGACTCTGTAGTCAAAGATGACCTTGAACTTCTGAACCTCCTGCCTCTGCCTTCCAAGTACATGGCTGTGTCACCATACTCAGTTTATGTGGTGCTGGGGATTGAACTCAAGGTTTCACCCATGCTAGAAAAGCATTCTCCCCGTGAGTTACTTACTCCCTGGCCCTATTCTCAGCTTCTTAGTGATCCGACATAGGTAAGGAGCACGGAGCATCTTCAACTCACCTGATGGAGGAAACTGAGGGCTGTGAGGACTCACCGTGCCTCGACACACACTCACACACATGTGGCACACACAGCCACTTGTCTTTGGCCTCCTCCTGAGCCAGTTCCAGCATCTTTGAGGTGAAATTTGGCCTTCTTCGGCCGGCAATTTCTTTGGTAGGTGTTAAGGGGCAGATGGTGCTGCTAGTCCTGAACTCAGTCTTGCTCACCCAGTAAATTCAGGCAGTGACTGACAGGGTGAGAAGGCTCCAGGGTCAGTAGTGGAAGGTGGCAGGGAGGATGCTGGAGGTCGTGTTGGTCTTGGCCCCAGGGCAGATGTTGACGTTGTTCTCAAGACTGGCGCAGGGTTTGATGGCACACCCTCAGCACCTCTCACACCTCTAGGCCTCTGCACACACCATTTCCTCTAGCTGGACTCTCCCCCTAAAATTTCTCCAGGCTGTATGGAGCTCCTATTTGTCTGTCAGAACCCAAACAATGTCACCTCTGCCATGGGGCCGGCAGTGAGCTCAGCCCCAGTATTGGCAGCAGTAGGGCCTCCACTTGGGAATAAAAAAAGTGAGTCTGGCCTGTGGCCCTGTGACAGCCCCTGGCTAGGGCTCCCTTCCCTGGGCCCCTGCAGCCCTTGCTTTCCACATCAGAGCACATTCTCCTCATGTGGGGCACATCTGATCCCACTACTGTCCTATTAACACTTGAGACAAGAGTCTGCAGAGCATCCGGGTCAAGAAATCGAGACAATTTTTAAAAACAGCTTTTCTGAGAGAGAATTTATACTCTGTGCCATTTTCTCATTTAGAGTTATAGCCAATAACTCTTGATATATTGGGTTTTTATTGGTTTTTAAATTATAATAAAGTATCTAGTGCATAAATTTGGCATTTGAATCATATTTTTTATTTATTTATTAGTACACATAAATTATATGGAATAAAAGATTTTATCAAGCAATTTTAAACCATGCTTTAAAGTTACTTCTTCATGTGCATGCAAGCATGTGTGTGTGTGTGTGTGTGTGTGTGTGTGTGTGTGTGTGTGTGTGTGTGTTCAAGTGTGGGTGCATAGACATATGCCACAGTGTATTAGGGAACAACTTCCAGGGCTCCCTTCTACCGTGTGGGTTCTGGGGATGGGCTGCTGGAGAAGGAGCTGAGAACATGGAAGGCAGTGGTGCTGAGAACAATGTAGGTTTTAACAGCCCAACCCAAGAGGTTTCGGAAGGGAAGAACATTAGTAAGTGGCCTAGAGACCATTCTTGTGGCATTTTGGCAAAGAATGTGACTGCTTTTTGGCCTTGTCCTAAAAATTTGCCTGAGGAAACTGAAGAGTTTTGGATTTATAGTGTCTCTTTACAACAGGACAATGACTAAGACGAAGTCTGACAGTCTAATTCCAGACAGACCTGGTTCCATCCTGTTCTCCCACTCACTAGCTATGTGTCCCTCCACCAAGGTCCCATTTGTCTGTCTGAAGACTGGGGCTGCTTCAGATAGCCACTGGGAAGTTTCAATGAGGCAGTGGGGATAGACGTCCCCAGGACTGTGGAACCCCATACATGCTACTACTGCGTGCCTTGATTGCCCCTGTGCTGTGTGACCTTGGGCAAGTCCTTGGCCCTCTCTGGTCTCAGTCTCTAGCTTTGACAGGACAGTTTGGATGAAATGACCCTAAGGTCTAGGAGGTTTGCTATCTGGCGCTCACTGGGCTGCCCCATCCTCAGTGTTTCACCACAGCATCAGCCAGGGGCTTAGGTTCCTTCTGCTGAGAGCTTATCTCCTATTCCAGTAGCCATAGCAACCATAGTTAACCATGTGTCATGGCTGCAAGTGGCTGGCTAGACCTGAGAGCTGAGGTGTCTGTGGGTTTTAAGCATTGAGGGTCTTAGTCAGGTGGTGGACAGTTAAGAGGGACTGAGTTAGGGCAGGCAGTGGATGGTGACTAACCAAATTAAGTATCTGGGGCTTTGTAGGGCAGAGCAAGTGCCCATCATTCTCAGTGGCTAAAACCAGCCTGGCACCTCTGTGGTGGGAGAGAGGATTATGCTGAGGAAGCATGGCTTGGAAATGGGCTTGGTGACTGGGAGATGGCCAGAGACCCTCCATGCTACCAACCTAAAAAGTCCCTCATGAGTTCCAGCCTGGACTATCGTGAAAGACTGTGTCTTTAAAAAAAAAAAAAAATGGCATATGCAGCTGGTAAATAGCTCATCAGCTAAAGGCACTTGTTGCCAAGCCTGACAACCCTGAGAGACTCACATGGCAGGAGAGACCAGACTCCCAAAGGTTGCCTTCTGACCACCACGAGCCCAGCATACACACATACACAATTAAAAAGTAGAAATAAAGAAAATCTACAGGAAATTGATTATCAGAGACAATTTCAAAAATTATATCCTGTATGATTTCAGTGATCTCATGTCATGGAATGATCAAGTCACTGAGATGGGAAATTGAATTGATAAGATGGAGTGGTAAAGGTGAGCCTGGCCTCTCAGTCAGGGCTGCACCTGCCTCGTCCTACCACAGCTCCTTCTCTTTGCTGGGTATAACCCCAAGCACCTGTATCTCTCTGTGTGAGACGCGGTTTGAATGAAAACGTCCCCCATAGGCCCTGGCATTCCGCTACTAGGGACCCCCAGTTATCGACACTGGGGAGGCTTAGGTGTGGCCTCGTTTGAAGAAGTACATCACTCTGGGCAGGCTTTTCGAGTTTAAGGACTCTTGTCATTTAGAGTTCCCTCCGTTTCCTGTTGGTGATGTGAACCCTCAGCTTCCAGCTTCCAGCTCCTGCTGCCACACCTGCCTGCTGTCATGCTTCCCTCCTGTGATGGTGATGGACCCTTCTCCCCTCTAGAACCATCCGACAAAACAAGCCTTCCCTTATGTGTTGCTATGGTCATGCTCTTTTATCATAGCAACAGAAACGTGATACAGTATTTGGGTGTCTATGCACGTCACTGAATCTGTCTGGTAGGGTTGCTCTGTGGCTTCCACAGTGAACACTTGCAAAGGTTCAGTACAGGGCCTGTTGCTTGGGAAAGTCTCTAGGAATACCAGAAGCCATCATAAAGGAGGAGAATGGCGGCTAAGGGCTAACTCCCCAGAGCTGTCATCTTCACTGGTTCCTGCCTTTTTCTGTCAAACACTAGGATGGTTAGCATTTTGGGCCCTCAGACGTAACTGATCAGCCCTGTTCCTTCCTCTTAGCACTCACTCAGCCCTCATCATCACTACCTTAGGACAGGACTCCAAACTCGCCTGTGTCTGTCCCATCTCTTCATCCTTTCCCAGATCTGTCCCAGGACGACTTCTTGCTGGGTATCCCTGGCCCCACCTCTCCTTCAGCCCTTCCCCCCAAAATCTGGGGACTTCCTTCTTACCTCCTCCCCCCCACCCCAGGACACAAATTGAAATGGCTTCCTCTCCCTACTCTGCATTTTGCTGGCCCTTCTCATCCTAAAATCCAAAAGACACCATTCTATCCTCCATTACTCCAAATGCAGAAGTCCTGTAAAGAATGCTTTAAAATTACCTGTCCCCCCTGTTACCGCAGGTTTTTCCTACCCGCCCGGCAGCGCCATCTTGTTTGCCGCCGGTCTGGGCCCACAGCCACGCCAGCCCCAAATAACACTCAGAGACTCTGTATTTGATACAATCCTGTTGGCCAGTTACCATTATTGTTTATGGGCTAGCTCTGCCTTAATTATTAACCCATTTCTACTTATCTAAGTATTTCCACGTGGTCGTCTTATCGGGAGCCTCGGGTGGCGTCCTGCTTCTTCCCGGGCTACATCTCGACTCCTCCCCTCTACTTCCTCTTTCCTCCTTGTCTCCTAGCCCCGCCTATCTTGCTATCTCATTGGCCACAGAGCTTTATTAACCAGTATGAGAAACATGTATACAGAATAACATCTCCCATCACCCCCCCCCATAAAATTATATCTTGGAGATTTGATCTCTCAGAATTTTTGAATTTGGGATTTTTATCTTTTGGGATTTTGACATTTAGGATTTTGTCTTTGGAGATGTTAGTATCCACCAGCTCCTGCTGCCCTCCTACCTGACTTAGGCCCAGCTCTGAACTCTTCCCCTAGAGCGATACCCAGTCCACAGCTACTCTCAGACACTCCTCTTCTGGATCCCTCCATACTCGTGGGTCATCAGCTGCTTCTTCTGCCCAGCATGACTAGTACCCACTCATAGCTGCTGTCACCTCTCTCTCTCTCAGTAGCACCAGCAGCAGGGCTAGCCCCTATGCTCCATCAGCTTAGCTGATGGGTGTGGTTAGAAACCTGGGGCACTCAGACCCACACTCAAGCCTTCTCTCTTGGTCTTTATTGGATTTGTCATCCATCCTTTATCCCTCAGGGGATGGGGTACACCCCCAGGCCAAGAGAATCCATGGCTCCTGAAGGGTTTTGACCTCTCCAGCCATCCCTCGGACTAGGAGGTAGAACCCCAGCATGGGATGCAGAGGGTGGCTTCCTCCAGGCTAGGGGGACTGGCACACTTCCTTCTGCTTTCTGAGCCCCACGTACCCTCCGTAGTTGAAAACAGACTGCAGGAAATGTGTGTTCCAGCCCCTCTCCTGACACATGGAGGCTCAGCCTTGGTCCCTTCCGTTTCCTACTCTGAACAGTGAAGGAGTTGGCCTTCTAAGGTTATCTAAGGGCTTCTTTGTTTGTTCTTTGTTTAGAATGGCACCTGACTTGAGAATACCAGCCCCTCCCACTGCATGACAGATGGCAGTACAGGGTGGCATCCAAGAACTGGGACAAGCTGGGAAGGAACAGGGCAGAGATTGCCCTACCCACATGGTAGTATGTCCCCAGCCTACTGCCCGACAGCACCCATGACCTGCGCACATTCCACTGGCTAGCTGGTGGGCAAGGGCTCTGTTTTATCGACAGGAAGACCAGTCCCCAAGGCAGGAAGGGACCTGACAGATTCTTACATGCACATGAAGCTAACATGGAACTCAAGGCGTTTCGTGGCTTCATGTCTGCATCACAGCCTGGTCTTCATGGGGCTCCAGCCCTCCTGGGTATCATGGGCTGCTCCCAAGACAGCAGGACCACTGAGAGGGCAGTCCATAACATTCAGATGACTCCCTAACAGCCATGCTTTTGCCTGAATCCCACCAATAGAACTCTAACATTTGGGCACAGTGTGTGTCCCAGACCCTTGAGTCTGGCAAAGGACCATTTCCCAAACCCTGTATGTGCCCTTCCAAATCCCTCCCCTCCCTAGGGATAGGCATGGTCCTGGAAGGAGGAAGCCAGGGGTGGCAGGCTCAGTCCCTTGGTGGGAACATTTCCCGCTCCCCTTCTCCCCCTACCATCTGGACCACTCTATCAACGGATGCCCGCAGATGCAGCAAATCAGTGGTGCGAAGGCTGCTCATTTCCTCTGGCCTGGAGACAGGTTGAGCCACACAGGCCCATTGTTGGCTGCCCTTATCTTGGGAAGTTCCGCCTGCCCCACCCGGAAGAGGCAGCTAGGCCCCCACAACCTTGGTCTCACCTTTCTTTGCCTCTTGGAAGCAGGGTTCAGATCACACAGGATTCTCTCCCATGGAAGTCTGGGTTTAACCTGAAGGCCATGGGTAGCATGGGTAGTGGAATACAACAGGACCTGGGGCTTGTGGGGGCTTCACAGGGCCATCCTCAGGAGAAATCAAGGAGGAACTAGGAGTGAAACTAGAAGGTCTATGTGGCCTGATGCTGCATCCCAGACAAGTGCCAGGAGCCATGTGTACTCTTGGAACACAGGTTCTAAGCAAAGCAAGATGGCACCCTGCCTTGCTTTGCCCTGTTCTAGATCCACTCTTAGGTGCTGCTGGGCTTCTGCCATCTGCTGTCATCCATGGCCTCCTACTCTCTTTCCTCCAGCTTCACTCCTGTGCTTTGTCCCACACATAACCAACGCCTTAAGCACCCTGTGTGACAGTAAACCTGTCCCCTTCTGCGCCCCACCCCCACCCCCACCAGACTGGTTGCCTCGATGGCAGACTACAGGTCACCCTCACCCTGTACTCTCCACGTGCTGAGAAGTGTGGCCTACTGAGGCTGGCTGTTCCCTGTCCACTGCCCAGCCACATCTCCCCCTGCCCAATCACACCTCTGCCCTATCCATCCCTGAGCCAGAAGGCAGGGAAACGGGGCGGGAACTAGTGGGAGGTGACACAAGGCCTAGGTGCTGGCCCTGAGCGTAGTTCTGTGACTGGGGTAACAGTCTCTTCCTTGATGGTGTGACCCAGCTTGCTCCCTACTCTGGCCATACTCATTCCATCCTCAGCCATGATGACCCAAAGCATCTTGGGAAGTCAGGAGTCCAGAGAGAGGTGGTATGCCCTGAGCTGGGCAAGCACCTGTCCTCATCCCCCAATGGCAAGAAGCACGCAGGGAAAAGTAAGGTGGCCCAGAAGGCTCAGCAAGGTCAGTGGGGCTTGTCAGAGCGCCTTGGTGGAGGCCTATGTCCAAGCCCCTGTAGTCTACCTCGCTTTGTTTTTAGGGATGTCAATTGCTCCTACTCTCACATGGATTGGTAGGACAAGAGCCTGGACCTCTGCGGGGCTCCAGGCTGGACCCAGCCCCAGCCTCTCCCTTCCTGGCTCCGGGAAGTCTGGAGTCCTGACTCCCAGGTCCCAGCCTGGGCCTGCCAAGGCCTCTGTCGGAGTAGACAGAGGCCCTCCACATACCAGCTCTCCTTGGCTGGAGCCAAGGGAGTCTAGAAGTGAAGCAGGGCCAGGAGGAACCCCAGGCACATCTGGCTATTGAGGAAAAGGAAAGGTCACAGAGAGCGCCACTTGAACAAGGACACAGGATCCCAAGGTGCTTGCTGACACCTCCACAAAGGGTGTAATGTCTACTACCCTCAGGGCCAGGATGGAGGCAGAGACCACAGAGGAACAAGACTCAGGCAGGAGCAACCATCTACCCTGTCGCCCAGGGATAGAGCTGGGCACACAATCAGGTCTTTTCCAGTCCCCAGCACCCCTTTCACAGCATTTTTCTTGGCACCTACGACCCAGAGAAGAATTGGCTACAGTGGGGTGTGTGAAGTGTGTCCCCTGTCTGGATCCAGCATGTGTGTCAAAGACCATTACATAAGAGGCAGGAGGCTTGGTTGTGAGCAGTCAAGGAAGACTTCCTGCGGGAGGCAGCATTCCCAGAATTCTTTACTAATTGGAACCTGAGAGAAAGGCATGCTGGGGAGGAGGTACAGAGACTCTGGGGGTGGGCGGGAGGGATGGTTTGTGAGTCTCAGGAGGGAAAGCAGTACTCAAAATCCATGTGATGAGAGGTAGCGCGATCTCGTGATGTAAGGACTGGACAAATCTAGGGCTGGGACTATTCCAGAGGGCAGAGCCTGCATGCACCTCACCCTGACTCCTCAGCCCCATGTCTGGTACCAGACGCCTGCTGAGAAAGTGGTTGGTCCCAATTCTAACAATGGCTGATGTGTGCCGTTGGGGGACGGTGTCACACTGCTCCAGTAGCCGCATGCGTGTGTGGGGGGGGCGGGGGGGGCTGTTCTGAGAACTCGGTAAG